>DWTT01001771.1:0-11048 GCA_018250895.1 Carterocephalus mandan | reverse complement strand
GGCTTTCACGTCGCAACGAAGCTATTATATGGTATGGTTTTTGTGTGTGGAGATAGTGAGGAGGGTGGAGAGTGACGGTACGTTGGCTACTTTTTACCGCGGTAAAACATCCCCGTGGGATGATATCGATGTATTGTTATTTGCTAGATATTTAGTTCCGGATGTTGTTAATAGACGGCGTACCTTACGTAGGTACCCTTTATCTGCGGTCAGCATTACCTCTGGTTCCTCTAAGTATCTTTAACTGACATTATTCATCCACCACAAATATGATAAACAATTAATTGTTAATTCCCTTTGACCACGCGGGCGGAGCCGCGGGTAAAAGCTAGTCACATTAATAAAACAGCAGCTCATAAATGCTTGTTTGCTCTCCTATCCTCTCTACGATAAATCTGTTTCCTCCTCTAAAATGTCAATATCAACTTCATATGCGGAAAGTCCTTGAACCGCCCATACTGCATTCGCTGGTCCGTTGTGCACAATGCAGTCAAGTCAACGTACACGTCAAGTCCGATTGACTCATTGTGACATCGTTGCCGGCAGACCGCAAGGAGAACAGCAGCTCATGCATGCTTGTTTGCTCTCCTATCCACTCTACGATAAATCTGTTTGCTCCTCTAAAATGTCAATATCAACTTCATATGCGGAAAGTCCTTGAACCGCCCATACTGCATTCGCTGGTCCGTTGTGCACAATGCAGTCAAGTCAACGTACGTCAAGTCGATTGACTCATTGTGACATCGTTTGCAGCAGACCGCATGCGGTCTCGGCCCGCATTGTACCTTTTTATATGCGGTGAGATATCGGGAACTACCTGAGTGTGCTTGAATACAGTTATAGGAAAGATCATTTGGCTGCGAGGCGCAGTAGCGAGTGACCCTTTCTACCGTACCAGGAAACTCGGGTTTGAATAAATAAATAAATATCATGGACATTCTCACACACGGACATCTGACACCAATGTAGGCGCGAGCCTGTTATATGGGTGTCAGGGACTGATATACATACATAGATGTTTTTAAATACATACTTAAATAGATAATATTAACAGACACAGAACAAATAATACAAGTGTTCGTTACACGAGTATTTGTCCCGAGTGGGATTCGAACCCAGGACCCCTGGCGCAACAGACAGGGTCACTACCGTTTGTGCCAACGGGCCTGCCATCTTAGCCGGAGCAATTGTTTAATACGTAGTTGAATTCTTCTAAGTACTCGGGTGATGGATTTTAAATTGTGTGGTTTTCTATGTTTAGGCCTACGACGGGGGTTTGAGCATGTAAGCGTTTCATAATATTGAATCATCAAGTTAGACTGCCTCGATGGTCTCGTGGTCGTAACCGCATCAGATGGGCTAGAGGTTCTGGGTTCGACCCCCGGGACGGTCAACAACAATTGGGTTTTTCTTGAAATGCCGGAGCAGGTCGGAATCTGGATTTGTGCCCCGTGTATGGTAATCACGACTTATTACATGGCCCCTAAACACTGGTGAAAAGAGGGTGTATACACATCTCTGCCTATCTCTTTAGGGAAATACATGCTTGATGTTATGTAAATATTATGTAATATTCCCGATTATATATTATATTTGGTATAAACGATCAAATGAAGTGATCGCGGTAGGGTGGCATAAGACATTATATTTTAAACAGTCAATAAATAGGTTAGCAAAACCTGACTCCGCGTTTGCATTGTAATCGTATAAAATGTTTGTTGTTTAAAAAATAATGCCGGCCAAGTGCGTGTCGGAATCGCGCACCAAGGGTTCCGTACCATTATCTTTAAACGGCAAAAAATGGTCTGTTGTCATATGTCATAATCTGTGTATAATGTCATAATCTGTGTAAATTTCAACTGTCTATTTAGCACAGTCCATGAGATACAGCCTGGTGACAGAAGGCCAGACGGACAGCGGAGCCTTAGTAATAGGGTCCCGTTTTAACCTTTGCGCACGTAACGCTAAAAATTTATACTGCAGCATTGCACATTATATCGGACTGATAAGCAATATTGTTATTAAATAATAATATGCATTTTATAAAACTTGGCCTCATTCAAACCCGACAGCGTACCTAAGCATAAATAAACTTTGTTTAGAGTCACGTTTATAAAGAAAAACATGTGCCTACATATAATATTATTTATATATGTCGCAGATTATATCTATTAAACTTAAGTTTTTAGTCAAAACCTGTTAAATATAAATAACCATATTTTGACAGTTTGTATAGGTAACACAGCATACCGAGATTAACTAGCATATTTTTATCTTTTTCGTTTTATAAGATGGTCTATATTAAAGGAGGCCTATTTTATTATATGCCTATGGACTTTAAAAGGCTGATGGATGGATGATAATGGATAAAGCAGATTGTCTCGGTAGAAAAAGAATCTCTTAATGAATTTTATCATTCAGACACCAAAATTTCAAGGATTCCGCAATATCATTCCCACTATTGAATCTTCTTTATGACAAGTCAACGCTCTGAAAAAGGCGCTCACCCGAGCCCCTATCAAAGCTATAAACGGACACCAGTTCAGTTTTCTTCCCCGAAAACCATTAAACGGGAGGTACAGCTAGTTTTAACGAGAGCATCTATCTAATTTTACATCTGTCAAGAGCGGTTTATGGCCCATCGCTTAGTGCAGATAGTCGTAAACTACTGAAAACTAAACGTAGACATTCCTTCAGTTTAAGAGGCTCGGTGGCCCCAGCAAGGTTTACGAGACTTGGGAATCTATCGCTCGAACAGAGGGGCGCAGTTCGTTAACACCCGTGTATGTTGACAGATTGAAAACCGTTAGACTGTGACAAATATGACTGTGGTGCAATTACTGCACAGAAACAATTTGCTGATAGTAAAATTTCAAATCATTCAATTAATCTTCAGACAGTCTTTGAAAAGATTTATTTCTATGGTCTAACTAAAGTCAGTGTACACACAGTAGGTAATCCGGCGAATTTCGCAATATTAAGAAAGATGACCTACGTATAGTGATTTTATCAAACTAAAAGTGACATTTACTTGCGGCGCTACGACAGCCAAATCGACCACACGAAATTTAAAACACCACAGAATGATGAATTGATCGATAAAAACCCTCTTGTAATGTATATAATATCATTGATAAAAACACTCTTTCACACATTCTCGCCAGGAAAATCTATTGCTATTCTCAAAACCTGTTCTATGGAATATGATCTATATAACATAATACTACAATCGATATTATATTGCACAGGATGTAACACAGAAAATGTTGTTTAGTGTCATGTCGTAAACTTTACTGTTAATTGAACTTCATGTTTGGAAGTTACGAGTGCGATAAAATCGCGCCAATTGATAGGAGAAATGGAGTTAAGGCATTTGCTCTATCGCCGCAATATAAAAGTAGTGTAAAGACATCTATACTTAGATACTTCCTGCAATAATTCGTAAGTATGCTTAGTACTAAGTTATTATTTTAATGAAACCTACTAATGTTTCCTTGGCCAAATTTATAAAGCCGGAAATTTATTTTGTCTAGGTAAGTGGACCGCTGTTGCTAAGCTGCTCAGTTATCTATCCCACGACAACAAAAAAACATCAGTCGGCTTAATATACCAATTAACGCTATTTTATTACTGAATAATTCTATCTATGTCTATGTTGATCTCTAGGTCTATGTTCATAGTTGAAATTGCCGGCTTACTCACGTGTCATTTAAGTCGAAAATATACCGAAACTAGTCGGCCTATTTCCAACATAAATCACACGTGAGTAAGCTACTTTCAACTATGAAAGCTATTTTAGCAACAAATCTCAACCGTTGTTACTAAAGCCATCTAATCTAGAACTCAAATAGGACTTTTAGACTTCCGTTCGTATAAAAAGTTAAGAAACGTCTTAATTATTAGTTAATTGGAACAGAAAAGAAATGAAGTCCTAGAAAAGTTCTAGATAATATGAGAATTAAGAGGTCTGTCCTTAAGTGGCCATAGATATTTCGCTTGCTTGCATCGTAACTTCATCTACCTACGAGTATGTCATCTCCCATCGCATACGGTGAAGCCACCGCCTCGCCGCGTCGACAACAATACGTTATCGTAGATCGCCATAAAGTTCTTGCGCCGCAACACACACGGTGGGAAGTCACGGGTAGTCGCGGGAAGTCACATGAAGTCACGCATTCAATGGCCATTGTATCTCCTCGGCTTTCAGATGCAATTACAGTGCGGGAAAATGAAACGTGCGATGGCATTTCTTCGCCGCTAATAATGACTGTAATATGCGATAGGCTACAGCTGAATAGCGTTTTCGTTGTGTTCCAGCGTAGTAGAAAATTGCTGTTTTGAATGTTAAATTTTATCTGTTCGTCCATTGATGTGTTGCAGTCTGCTTAATGTAGAATCAGACTTGCACACATGTAATGTAGTTCCAGATTGTATTAAAACTGATTATATTTCATACAAAAAAGTAGCCAGTAAATACTACTACATACAGAGGCATCCAACTGTTTTTTCGAATGGGCTTTTGCTGTATCATACAGACCTTTACGCCGTCACCGAATAGGGTAAGCTTCAAAGAGCTCCTGAGGCTATCTCAGACCAAAAGGTAAAGAATTGATTACTTCAAGTGTGTGGGTGCGATTGATCCAAGGTGCCTCTGGGGTACGGACCTCGGCTTAGGTCGACGCTGTGTTTGTAACTATAGAAGGGGATCGACCACTCGAGGATACTTCGTGTTGCCAGTTCGAAAGTTGTGTGGTCATCCCGTAGGTTGTTAGCAATAGGTAGTGATTGCGTCATCGGGGTCTTCTAGCACATGTCTAGGTCGTCTAAATCGAACTGGCATTTGCGTCTTTGACTGTCAGGATAAGTTGGAATTGTGAAATAGTGTCTGGACTAGATAAAACAATCTTGAGTCAACAAATATTTACAGTTGATAGAAATAATATGTATGCTTTGGAGGACTCGTCAAACCTGGTTGTTATCGCAAGATGGCTGCTGTCATGGCAAGGCCTAACGATCGTAGCATTAACGTGCCCTCCAAAGCATGGGAACACCCCTGAAATGTTGACCCTAGCGGTCACCCATCCCATACCAACTGTTCCGGACGTTGCTTATCTCAATCGATGAAGTTCGGAAGACCATGACCGCCTCAAATACAGGTTCTACTCTCAAAGTCGAAGACCCTCAGTGAGGTTCAGTGAGAAGCGATTCCCATCAGATAATTTCCCGCAATAACATCGATGTGAACGTACTTCTCACAGGAATCTGATACGCTAGTGTTGCACGTTTCACACAATTATTCAGATGTCCGTGAGAGCAGGAAGGCAGCGAGATCACGACCAGTGTCGGGTGTCCGAAACGCTATACGGTGCCGTTAGACACTTGGAGGAAAGTGGTAACGGTGTGACCACTTGCATCGCTGGACGCATTGTTGATAGTGTCCTCGACTGAAGTTTGGTCTTTGATACTAATATATACGAGACGGGCCTTGGCGAATAATATTTGTGTTTTCATTTTTGTTACCTCCTGGCTGCAAGTTAGGTACTCAATGTTTTTCATAATTATTAGGTAGTGTTATGTCAGCGAAACATTCGTGAGTTCATATTAACATAAAATCACGACCCAGAAGAGGTAGGCAAAGGTGAATCGTACCATTACAAGATGCATTTATCCGTAGGAGTGTTGCAGCGCATAACCCTTTTTCGTTTACCTGAAACAGAAAAAAAAATGTTTTGAAATATCACCGAAAGTATTGTGTAGTTATTGTTCTTATACCAACAACGCCAGTAACAAACGATTTAAGTAGTAAGGTTTTTCGATAGCGAGTTAAAAACCAAGTCACACTATTTTAAATTAAAACATAATCGAAGCCAATAATCTATCATGAAGATGCAATAGCTGTAGACTAGGAGCCTGTGTGATTAGCGATTAGACACGGAAGGTTGCCATTGGTATGCCCTCGCCTCGCGTGATCGATTTACCTATGGGAAATCTAGCTTACCCTTAGAAAATCAAGAATAGTCTGGAATACCTGTTTATTAAGAAGTAAAACATCACAAAAGATACCTAAACGAAATAATCATTTGGCTTAATACGGCTAGAAGATTTTTTTTTTTAAGTTATAAATTATTCTTGTTATCTTTAATTGTTTTATTTAGTAGGTGAATATATAACCACGGGATGCACACTGAGCACAGAACCGGGAGGAGGGTCGCCGATGAAGGGAGGCCTATAACCAGCAGTAGACTTCAAAAGGCTGTGGATGGATGATGGAGGGTAGTCAATTTTTGCAGTTAGCTTTGTTTCAGATGAAAATGCTGCAGAAATAACGCAGTCTGCTATCACTTTCAAGCTTATCAAATACATAATATCACGCCTGTATTTGCGACCACTACACAAACGAGGTAATTCAAACACCTATGGTTCATATATCTATTAAGCGCAACCGTCCCTCGGACTATAGTAACATTATTAGAGCGTATTGCTTTACAGTATTGAGGTGTTTTGGTCGGCTGCGGCTCACGATCGGTCGACGTCGATAATAAATTCATCTTGCGAACCATTTATTCATAGCAATAATTACACAGTCACTTCTGCTTGAGATCAGATAATTAATTATCTGTGCCCTGTTATTAATCATTCGTATCGATATTAATTACTCGCAAGCAACTACTAAGGAGGCTCGAAATAAGAGAATAACAAGCAGTGAAAGGGCCTACATCAAAACCAGAATTACAATTTTATATCCTCATTCCACCATCGCATTACTCCAAAATACTCCTGGCCTATTCCCATCAGGCACTTTTTACGACGAACCACGTGAGCTTTCAACTGAGGTATTTCCATGGAGTATTTTAAGCAGTTTGTAATTACAAATACATTGATACATTTATTAGCGGTTGCTATCGAACCTGCCATTCACTCGAGCGGTCCTGGTTCAAATCCAAGCGGCACGCAAGAATGACTTTTTTTTTTAAATTAAGTCCAAGGCCTAACGTATTTATTTAAATAAAAATATTAATCGGCCTTCAAAGTGTGCAAAGATTCAAATTAATTTGACGTTTTGAGGTGGGCGAAAATCACGTGAAAGATTCCGTTCTATTACATGTTCAAACAAACTAAAATAATATGAGTGTGTTAAAAAGAGGCCGCGCTGTGTCGCTAGGCCGTATTAATTAGTTACATTAACATCGTATTGCCGTCTGACTATCTCTAGACAGCGGACTTGACGTTTCCTCACGATATTTGAAGGATCGCTGATAAAGTCTCGGATTTCGAAAAACGCCTACGATATTTTATTTCTGTAGCCCGACCTAGAACATATTATTATGTATGATGGAAGCCCGCAACTTCGCTCGCGTGGAATTAGACATTACAATAGTCGTTTACACCTAGTATATAGCCTGTGCCACTCAGTGAAGATGCAGCTTTCTAATGATGAAATAATTTTTGAAATCGGTCATGTAGTTTTTGTGTTACAAACAAATGTTTCCTCTTTATTATATTAGTATACATTTACAGAAATAAAAACGTCCCGGTACTTTCTGCGTCGTGAACCGGATCGCCCCTATTAATGAGACATATTACCCATCAATAATTCACACTCCAAACACTGATCTGCCACGTGTGTCCCTCAGCGACAATGGTACATCCCTCTCCGTCACAATGGACCACCCCCTCGATGCCACCATAGATGGCTCGGCACCCTCATAGAACGCTTTGTTCGTTATAATGAGATCGTGATGATTATAATCGCTCGGCTTCAAGTGGCGGTGTCCGGTTGCAGAAAATTTCTTTGTTAATTAAAAACAAAGGGTTTTGTACTTCTTTATCTGTGGCCTTTCCCTTCTCTGAATATATTTTGGAGGTCCAATGCTTCACGCCCAAGGCTTCCCATTAAAAGGTGCTGTTAGAAATTAGTAGTCACGATGGGCTAGTAAGAGTTGACAAGCGACCATAGTTGACGTTATTCATAGTGCTAATGTATTGTAGTGTTTTAGCGAGATTTTTAAAGCAGGTGTTAATTTAAAAATACGATAATATTTAAACGATTTTTAGATTAGATTTTATGCGTCTTAAAACGAAAATGTGTGGATACTTTATTCAGAGATTCAGAATTCGTAGGTACTTATTAAACTTACTTTATGTACATATGTTATCTTATTATATGCTACCACACGGCCATCTGACCCCAAACTAGACAGAGCCTGTACTATGGGTGTCAGAGACAGATATACATACATAGATAGATATATTTAAATACACTTGTATTAATTTCAACATCCAGCCCAAAACAAACACAAGTGTTCGTCACACGAAAGTTTGTCCTTGGTGGAATTCGAACCCACGGCCCCTAGCGCAGAAGGCAGGATCACAACCGTTTGCCCCACTACTGTTCTAACGCTACACAAAAATGAATGTCTCAGAGGTATAAGTGAACAAGGCACAGTTGTACAGTGGAAAACAAAAGCTAAGCACAGGAAACAGGATAATCCCTATAAGGAACCGTTTATACTGTGAACTTGTAATGAACCCTGCTATAATTCATTCGTGGACAATGTTATCATACTTATCAGAGCCCGCGCGATGATTCAAAGAGTCCTGATTCAACTAGCTTATAAGTCTCTGCCAACCTAGTGCCTAGTACAATAAGATTCATTATCAAAATAACTTTTAGTTTCCATAAAATTGTAAGATCTACTAATGTTCTACTCGGTCCTTCGGAGGGTTAAGCAGTTAATCCTCATGTTAACTTAGATGTCATTTTGATTAGCTTTAGATTTATTTTTGGTTTTTTTTTCTGTAACACAATAATCCTCTATAACCAGTTCGCCGCCGATCTTAAAGGAGCGAAAGAAAGGGAGAAGAGATGAAGCTATATCACAATAATCCTCTGCCTTGCTCTTTTACTCAAGACCCTAACTGCCATAGAGATTTTTTTATTATGTAATTATTTTTCCTTTTAAAAAATGTTCTATTTTCTATATTATTAATTTCTCATACAACAATTACCCTGTGTTACGCACTGAAACCCTACTCTTTCGATTGCTATCACGAATGGGAAAAGTTATCTGTTGCACACATCCGACTATCAAAAATCTCACTCGCGCCAAAGTCGCGCGTGTAAACTAGTTTATTTATTCATAAACTTGTGTTCCCATTTGTATTTTACTCCATACAAAGCACTCGCAGTGTTATCAGGTATTATAATTCCGATGTTGTGCATAGGTCATTGCCTCCGCCGTATGCGGGTTACTAGATAAAAACTTTAATAAATATTCAATAATGCACTGGACTAGCGCTTCTCAAAGATTGTAAATTAATATGTTAGTTTTATTTTTATTTTACCGTGATTTTATATTATTAATTTATTTATAACAGTGTGAAAAAATATCATATTTAATGTAATTTATTTTTACTCCCGACTTAATTGAAATTTTATTTCAAATTTCTTCTTCTTCGTGTAATTATTTAATAAGTATTTTGTCTGCTTGGAAATGTGTGAGACGCTTTATATGTATGTCTTTTTAGAAATTGTATCTAGACAAACGTATTTTATTGAATTGTGTCAAATTTTTAAACCATGTTTAGTAAGCTACATTAGTTACTAAACTAAAAAGAACGGTCAAGTATGTGTTGGAATCGCGCAGGTTCATGTAGGTACCACCCGTTCGATTGAGATTTCAAACTTACACACGGACGGTTAGCAAAAGATTTTTAAAAATGCAGCACGAAAACATTAATGCAGCTGCAAGTACAAAGAAACGACCTTACTCTTGCAGATGAATATAAGCATTACACCTTTTCTCACCAGGGCAGGCCTTAGATTCAAACAAAAAAAGTGTTAACAATAGACAACTCTCTTTAGACATGTAAGGTTAAGATGCTACAGACATATTTTTTAAGAAGAATATTTTGGTACTTTATACTTTATTTACTGATTCACGTTTTATTTTTAACTGTTGCTTTGTCACTTAAACTCGAGTTTAGTTCTTCTTATCAGTAATTTAAGTTACTTTTTATTCTAATAATAATATGTTACAATTATATTATTAATTTAATTTAACTATATTATATTATAAGTTTAGGAACCGCTGATATATTACGTTCAAAGTAAAGTTTAAAGTAGAGGAATAAAGATAGTGAATGTCAATTAGATAATCGAGGTCTATTTAAAATTACATAAATAACTCACAATATGTTTTCTGACACGGAAAGTGTTACAACACATTTATTGTTTGGGTATTATGAGCTTATCAAAGCATATTCAATTATATTTACAAAATTTTCAACGGTAAAGCAAAGTCTATCGAGGAATTTGTGTTTCAATGACTGTTTAAATTGAAAATGGATTTTACATACAAAACATTTAACTGAGCCTTATAACTTAGGAATCGCTGCTTTTTTAAAAGCTTTTATTTAACTTCACTCGTATGTATCTATGTATGTATGTATGTATGTATGTATGTCCTGGAATCTTGCAATCAATATTTAACCCACTTCCACTGAAGCTATCGAGCTGAAATTTGGCACACATATTTGGTTCCGATGACAATGCACAAAAATTTAAAAAAAGTTACAAAAAGCTTTTTTCTTAAATTTTTTTTAAATAATTATCTAACTATAGTACGATCTTAGAAGAGGCAGACTGCCCAAACCTCATTTATGTATTTGACTACTGCATAAAGTCAGGATTCGCAATCGATATTGGATGAAAACCAGACCAATTTAGTTGACAAACGTCCTCACTATCTATAGACTCGATAACGAAACGATAAAGTATCGATGGAATACTTCCCTATGTTTCACTCGACATATTTATAGGCTATTAATATTGACGCCTACATCTAGAAATAAACCTTTTCCGGTTCTAAATAGGTTAAAGGTGATTCCTCACTAATACCGTCCACGCGTAACAAGAATTCGTCTAAGATCGTAAGCGATGCTCGCGTGCACCAGAATGTTCTAACTTAACTCAACTAATTGGACTAACCATCCCAGTCCCTAATTGTTCAAAGTCAGTCACAGTTGTCATGGGCGGCAGCGGATGG
>DWTT01001770.1:0-11052 GCA_018250895.1 Carterocephalus mandan | reverse complement strand
TTTCATGAGAATCGGTCAAGCCGTTTCGGAGGAGTTTAACCACAAACACCGCGACATGAGAATTTTATATATTAGATGTGTAATATACATACATATAAAATACATATAAAGAAGTCTAGCGTATTCTATTTGACATTAGAATCAAATTATTCCCACGTGTAACAAACCGTTATAGCTTTTCGCATTCTCTTCATTCAAACTATTGTTGAAAACTTTCCATTCCTCTTTGACAATAAACCTTAAATCCTATTCTACAAAAGAACAAACAATAACGAGCTTTATTATAGAATCCTTTTTAATTCTAAAATCTTATTCCAAATTCAGTTTTTACCATAAAAACAAATTTTTGTGCCTAACGGAACATCTGTTATAAACTATTGTCTTTGGTCTATTTAATTTTTATAGCCACACTTAAGTTATCGAACAAAGACCAAGTTTTAATACTTTTACGACGTCACTAAGGCGATTTCTCTTTCAATTTCCACTTTTGTTTTTAAATATCGGCAAATAAGTTTATTGCATATTTTATTGTACGTACTTACAGATTGTCCTTAATGTAAAAAAAATTAGGCGTATGCATTAATATTAACGGTCGTTAGTTAATACTGTGTTGTTTTGTTACAAAGTAACAGTAATTAGGTAGGTAATAATACCAATAATCATGTCATTTCATGGAATTATCAAATGCAAAAACGCATGTATCTATTTATTTTTATAAACTCATATCTTTTTTGCTGTCGATATATTTAGTTCTTGCAAATTTATTTGTCAAAAACCTAAAGAATGTTTTATGGTAATCACCTGTAAGCTTAGCTTACTTTAAAAAGATTCTTAATATAAAAAATACAAAATAACTAATCACTTACCTACTCACCTAGGTATGTCGAGTTGTTTATAAGGTAGAAAGTTATGCAGTTTAAGTATTTTAGGTACCATACTCATATGAAATAAGTAATTAGATAGAAAACTATTGGTATTGGTACTAATAACGGTAAGAACACGACATTGTATTAGGACACTAATTAAATTAGATGAAGCGAAAGAAGTAGGTATTAGGATCGTTAGTTAGCAGTGGCAACACTGGCAACGACGTAAAATCTATGAAATATCTGTGGATAATTAGAAATCCGTTGTATTTGCCTTTCCCAAATGAAAAACAGGCGAGACTATATGTATGTAAGTTTACTAATCCATCCATCCATCCATCAGCCTTTTGAGGTTCACTACTGGACATAGGCCTCTCCTAAACAACATCACTCCAACCGGTCCTGTGCCTTCTGAAACCAGCGGTTTCCCGCCGTCTTCTTCAGGTCGTCTGTCCACCTAGTCGAAGGGCGACCTGTGCTCGTTTTTCCGAGTCGTGGTCTCTTAAGTGGTTAGTTTCTTAATAACGCCAAAAAAAGTCAGGCCGCCAATTAAGGCGATCGACATCCGTGCTTAGGTGGCACGCTAAGAGGTAAGACCAGTCAATGGCGATTTAAGGCGATGCAGTATTAGACTCGTTTGTAAATATGTACGAGTATCTCGAAAATACCGTACCAAAATGATTCCGTCAAGTCGCAAGTCGCAGCTTAAAGAATTTTTTGCAGTAACGTGATTTCATTGTTTTACGATCCACGCCGGCATTCCCAAAACATTTACTGTCGCAGCTGTTATGAAAACATTGTTACATTGTATTGTAATGTTATTAGTGTTTATTTGAGTCGTTCACTTTCTTATAACAAACCGGTGAATAGCCTTAATAAAGATTTTAGTTTTTCACCCGTTCAGAAACTAGTATTTTAATTATACGTCTTCGGCTCAGAATCAGATAGTGCGATGGTCTCTCAATCTCTTTAGCTCACATTAGTCCACTGCTGGACATCCTCTCCCTAGGGATGCCGCTGCGGGCCCGGTCCACTTGCTCTTTTGCTTAGTTTCGTATCAGCACGGACTACATACTATATCCTTACTCTATGGTATCAGTAAGTGACGTATTCAACGGAATGTGCCATTTGCAAATACTATAGACGTAACGAATTTTATTTGAAAATCGAATGCGATAACTAAAAAACTATTTAATTGACATATGCAATAGGTTCATTCACATCCAATTGCTGGTCAACATTTAGACGATAGGCGAAATAGGACAGGTTATAAACTAAATCGTTGAGAAGTCCGCCCAACACGAATAGTCGTGTACCTTGAATAGCACTAGATATATACGAGTACGTATACCTACTTATTTTATCGACAGTTGAGGCATGGATATGGGCCCCTCGAGTGTGAGTCGTATAACAATGTCACATGGAGGCATTGACCCGCCTACCATATCACTCATTAGACCTTGACATAGCATTGTTTGAGGATATCAGCACTTACAACAAATCTCACTTGTAAATCAAGTGAATAAAGCTCAAATTCTATTAGCAGAAAAAAGACAAAGGTAGGTAGATTTTTATATAATACACCTCGTACCTATACTATTATTCTGTGACAATATCTAGCTAGGCGCTTGCACTAGACAGTAGTTCTAGTAAATTCAAAAATATAAAACTGAAACTGAATCAGTTTTCTCACCTCGCACGTGCTTATTATGCCACAATCTTACTGAATTGAAATTGGCAACAAATATTCCAGTTCCTTCTCCACTATTTTCTTTGTTTTTTTTTCTGTCTTCCTTTTCTCCTTTTCTTGTCCCTTGGTCCCTCCACCGGCGGGATATTTTTTCAGATTGCATAGGTAATAACTGGATGCAAGTTGCAAGAAATCGCAAGCTTTGGAATGATTTGGGGGAGGCTCCTCTTTTGCGTAGAAGAGGCGACTTCTACCTAGAATAAGATTTAAAAAAAAATGTAATTGTGTAAACAAAATTTAAGGTAGTAGAATAAAGGCTTTTTTACTATTTATTTATTTTCTTTGTATCCACCGATTCAAGAGACATTCCAAACAGGAGGAAAAAAGTTATTATCAGTTCCTGTGCTGGTCCTGGAGTCTGTTCTGCTGTTCCATGCGCTGCGCTGCTTAACGGTGTCCTTTGGATTTGTTTCCCTCGAAACCTGTTGAGTTTCAAAGAACTGTTATATTTATAGGTACATTAGATTAATCTGTACATCCATACTAATATTATAAATGCGAAAGTGAGTCTGTCTGTCTGTCACTCTTTCACGCCAAAACTACTGACCCGATATAAATGACATTTGGTACACAGATAGTCTAGAGCCTGAGAAAGGACATAGTCTACAATTTAATTGGAAAAAAGTGTTGAAAAGGTTGAAAGGGATGAAAGGTTGTATGAAAGTATTATCATTTTCATGCAACCCGTTACGTCAGCGGACAGATGTACGCGAGCGAAGCTGCGGGCGTCCACTAGTGTACTATATTTTGAGTTAACATTGTACGAGTAGGGTGTCCCGGAAAATATTGAAAGTCCCTTGAGATATGGGATAGAAGTTTGTTTGAATATTTCTTAAATTTAGTTGGTCTAGTCGTAACCGCAACTGCTAAGCTAGAGATACTGGGTTCGATTCCCGGGTAAGGCAACAGCTAGTGGGTTTTTCTAACTTGAAATACCCAGTAGTACCTCTGAGTCTGGATTTGTGTACGCTGTATGGTAGTGGTGAAAAGTGGGTGTATGTATACATATCTCTGCCTACCCCAACTGGGGAATACAGGCGTGATATTATGTTCAATAGAATTGCTCCATATTTGCAACAAATGTTTATACATAGTTGGTTGAATGATTAATAATATAGAATTTGTGGTGGAAACTAAACACATTAGGTACTCGTACCTATGTGTTTCGTTCATCGATGTTATCTTTAAGGAAAATGGTAACTAGGTGTAAACGAAACGAATGTTATGTCTAGTCTACTAGTAGTAAAATAATGTAAACGAAGTTAGAGTTAAGAGAAGTTAATCTAATGAGATTGACTTCTCAAATGTATAAGAATAAGACGGTAATGGTAACTAGGTGTAAACGAAACGAATGTTATGTCTATTCCACGCGAGCAAAGCTGTGGGCGTCCACTAGTGGTAAAATAATGTAACCGAAGTTAGAGTTAAGAGAAGTTAATCTAATGAGATTGACTTCTGAGAATAAGACGGTACTGTGGACTGGAAAATGGACTGATAAAACGCCATTACAATGAATTAAGAATAAGCAAAGTAAAAATCAAATGAGAAGATAAGTAGGGACTTAGTAATTTTAATTAATATTTAATTTTATTCCGCTATCTATGAGGAGATTGGATTTCGCTTAGCTAACTGCGTAATAACCTTATATCACAATATAATTCTGTGTTTACATGTATGTATAGTACAAAAACAAACACGCTTACATAAATATTTGAATGAATATTTAACCTATTATACTCGTTTGCTTTCATAAAACATAAACTGTCATAATCATAGACATAACTTGAAAGCTAGAGCACAAAGAAGATATCTACTTTGTGGCTAGAGTAATAGAAAAATTCTGCACGGAAAACTAAGTATATAACGCGGGCACAGCCACGGCTAAAGCTTGTAAATAATTAATAAAAAAGTTACCTAATCATCCTACTAATACCTATTACAAATGTGAAAGTTGTAAGTATGGATGTTACTCAATCACGCAAAAACTACAACACGAATTTGGATGAAACTTAGCACATAGATAGATGATAACCTAGATTAGCACATAGGGTACTTTTCATCCCGGAAATATGTTCCCTTGGGATGCTTTGGTTTTATTAAAAAGCTGCCTGACACACGTCAACAGATAGCGCTGACATTAATCGATTACACTGTAACAAATAATAGTATTTAAGATGTAACTTAGCAAGAGTTAAGCTTAAGCAAGAGCAGACGATATCCTGGATACCTACTAACAAAGCAAACTCATTATCCCGGAAATAAGTTCCCTAGGGATGTTATGCATGTTAAATGCTCCATTTTATTTTTCGGGAACCCTTTTCGAATCCCATTGAATTCCTTCGATCACTTTATTACTGTGGATCGAAACGACAATTTTCTTTCAAAAAAATTGTCAACGTATGTTAAATTTTACGCGGGCGAAGTTGAGTGCAAAAGCTAGTAGAGTCATAAATTAACCACACTTCCACAAAAATACTCACCTAATTAATACCTTTAATGTACTCACTTTAATTATTTTTTTCGTGGGGAAATCCTCATGGATATCTCTCCGCATCGGGGGATGCGGGAGATTATGCCGACATAATCTCCCTCCGTGGGGTTTTAGTAAAACCCCACGGTATCCCTCTCTGCACCATTCTGCCGGGATCACGGGTACGCTTTCGCATTCTTCCGCGATCCCGATAATGTACTCACTACCACAACCCTGTCTTTGTCCCACCCATTGTTGGGCACGTACTCCTCTTGGAATGAGAGGAGTGAGGCCATAATCCACCACACTGGCCAAGTGCGGATTGGTAAAAATATTCACTATGTTATTAATTAATATTGCATTCCAACTAAAAGTGCTTGACGATATTCAGACTCACCATGATTTCACTGCAAACACCAAAGCCAACTAAATACCTCTTCGTTCAGCAAAAACCAGTTAATACCTGATTTGAGGCGATTATACCCGTGGCCGACGGGAGACATTGTCGTGGTGCGTCTAACGGTATCATACATATTCACGACTGTCCCTTCCGACCGATATGGTAGCCAGCAGTTTTAAATTCACAGGATTTTTTTTTATAAAAAGAAAATTATTTAGTCGTTAGTCTTCAAGGCAAGCTTACCAAGCATCGCATGTGACTCATTTGTAACGAGACTCTTACTGATAATTGCTAACTTTACATTTTACTTACTCAATTTTATTTTTTTACTCTACTCTACTTAACTCTTTACTTTACTCTACTTTACTTACTTAATTTTACTTGATGATGATTGCAACCCATTGACGTCCCACTGCTGGGCACGGATCTCCCCCCACTTACGCACTTATAATTATTAACTGGACTTATTAGTTCAATATTCAAAGAACTGACTATCACCAACAGTAATTACTGTCCAACTTCTCATATCTACGCAACGAGAGGAGATCCAGTGCCCAGCAGCGGGACAAAGAAAGGGTTGTCACGGTGTGCTGGAAGGTATCTATCTACCTTCGAGTGGAGAATGGATCTTATTCCTGATTGAGGCCATTCGTTGTGGTCACCGCATAGCCGGTCAAAGCAGGGTCTTTGTCGCGCCGCTTTTAAGCCAACTCCAATATAAAATCGCCGCAAATATGAAAATAAGGCAGAAATTATTTTTTGTCCCTTTCCCGGGACGCGGTGGGATCAAAGCGGGGCAAAATTTTGGGACCAGCTATGCGTTCGTCGTCCAACTTCTAAGCTTTTGATGGATTTCTTCTGACGTGCCGACGAGTATAGTTCTGTGGATAGATGTAGGTAATGTGAGGTATACGTATACCGTTTAAATATTTTTGGTTTATACCTAGTTACAGGGACTGACAAACGGGCTCACTGGTTACTACTAACAACTAACTGATGGTAGGTACGTGAGTTGTGATCAGAATATTGATGCAAACATCATGTTAGTTGAGTATATACGAAAAGAGAAATAAAGAAATTCCTCGATTCGGTGTCTAGTTGATTAGTTGAAAAAGAATTTTATTAAAAATAACACAGTTTCTTCTTTGTATCTCTGGCATCTTAAAAAGCTTTATAATTATCGTAAGGATAGTCAATTTTAAAACGTAAAACTTTGTCTGTATACTTTGTGGTCTGGAGAGTGACTCTTAAGTGTATGTATTTATTAACTTGACTTAGAAATAAACTAAGTATCTAAGCGCCAATCAAGCAACGTCGTTGGAGGTCAATGTTGGATACAGGTTTGTTTTTAACCACTGTAGATCTGACCAGTGTTGTATCTTCTGTTGGCTGACTTCTTGATTTGTTTTGCGAAGAGCGATCTCTGCTATTATTTTAACTACCAAGTAACTATTCGAAATTTCTGTGCAACTGTACTCAGTGATGAAAATTTAATGAGGATGTCGTCCTGATGAAATTAATTTTGTTTTATATGTCAACATGCGAAGCACTTAATTACAAGACAAGGAAACTAGATTGACGTCCAAAGGGAAATTTAAAAGTAAAAATATATATTTTCCGCGAGAGTCAAACGGAATATTAATTACTGTTAGTTTGTCATTCCTTTTGAGAAGCTTAGGAAATAATTAATTCCGTTCATAAATTACAAGAAGAATTTTCGGCATTACTTTTTTCATTTTCTCAAAGAACACTTCTTTCTTTTACTGATATAAGTACATTTATTTTTTATTTGGGAAATAAATATATGACCAAATTGTACCCACTACTACAGACATAAATATGGACAGGCTAGTCAAGGTTGATTTCGAAAACTCGTTTAAGTTTCCTCTGATCTCCCTAAATTTTTCGGGCATGGATATAACCCCAAGGAAAACCGACCAGCGAGTCTTGAACTTTGTAAAATCGTGGCTCTTTTACTTCAACATACTCTGGTTTTATCCTGACCTTATCGGGGAGTTCATATGGCTGATAGAAGCTGTCATGATGGGGAAGAAATTAGAAGAACTGTTTATGCCAACGCCTTGTATCACCGTGTGTATTTTGGCCATAGCAAAATCATGGGGTCTCTATATTTACAGAGATGTTGTGAAGGATGTTATTGAAAAGTTCAGGAACTTGCATCCATGCTGTGCAAATTTGGATTCAAATTCTGTCAATGAAGTAGAAAGGAAGATAGTTAGAGACGCCCAGAAATTTCTTCGCATGGTTATAATCTGTTTCTCTTACTCGGCATTAAGTGTCGTCGTCGTGTTTGCTGCAGCTCCAGTTCTATCCATGGTATACGATTACTACACCACGGGCAGCACAGAGCTAAAGTTTCCATTCAGAGTCGAGTATTTCATTGATCCATACACTCCGGCCAGGTGGTCACTGATTTATTTTCATCAATTTTTGACATGTAAGTGCTTTTTTTACTTCATATTTTGCGTCATAATAACCTAGTTACGACGCATATAAATACCAAAATACCGATTGGAGCAGGTACAGTCGTTAAGTTAAGACCACGACCTTGTACCAGAACTAAAAGAAGGTAGAATTCATTACAAAACGAATATTTCAAATCACTCACTTAATCTGTGAAGCAAACTCAACACGTTCCATATTTCTCGAAATCTTTCATATCATCTAGTTGTAACGTGGCTTTTGTTTGTGAAAAAAATGTGTTTGCTTACTCTTCTACATTCTCAATTAAGATTTTCTATAGATCTATGCTAATATTTCAGAAAATGCATATTCTGAAAGTGTTTCACTTATAGAAAGCTACACTATCGACGAGTACTATAAATATTTTACGCGGGTGAAGTAACGAGCAGCCGCTATTCTTAATTCAATTTCCTTTTCCAGCTCTGATCGTTTGCATAGATGTGTTGAGTGCAGATATCTTATTCTACGCGTTCTGTACTTACCTTCAAATGCATTTTCGTCTTCTTTGTCATATGTTTGAGAACGTTGCTACTGAAGCCAGTATGGGAGAGATGAGAATTAACTTCGGAAAGGCCGTAAAAAGGCATCAAGAGCTCATTGAGTATGTATTTTTCTAGTACTACCAAATTGCTGGTTCTTTGGTTGTTGACGATCGCCAAAAGATACACTGAAGAAACTGTCAGAATAACCATAAAAAATCACTTATTCTGTTCTTTATATGTATTCTTTTCTATACATTATATGTAAAGTGTTCCCAGTTACGTCTCTTTGACGTTATTATTATGTTGATCATCTTAGTTCTGAGAAAAATAACAAATCAACCAGTTTCCAAACATAATTAACACAAATTTGCTCTAAAACCGATTTAGGTTTTGCGATGGTTTCTTAAACCGTTTGTTGATAGATTTTTTCAGCATTAAAATAATGAAGATGAAGCCATATTTTTATGATTCCACTTTTCAGGTTGGTGGGAAAAATTGAAATTTTATATTCCCAGTCAAATCTCTGCAATATAATGTTAAGCTCCCTGTTGATTTGTCTCAGTAGTTTCGTCGTGACGGTAATTTTTTTAATTAACAATTCTTACTCATTGTTCCGGGATTATATTTTTTATTGAATCGAATTCCTCATCATCATCACAACCCTTTCTTTGTTCCACTGTTGGGCACGGGTCTCCTCTCAGAACAGGAGGGATTAGCCCTTAGTCCACCACGCTGGCCAAGTGCAAATTGGCAGACTTCACATGCCTTCAAGAACATTATGATGAACTCTCAGGCTTGCAGGCTTCCTCATGATGTGTCCTTCACCGTTACAGCAAGTGACATTTAATTTCTTAAATCGCACATAACTTAGAAATGTCATTGGTGCGTGCCGCTGGGGTTTGAACCCGGACCGCTCGAATGAGAGGCGTGTTCGATAGCCACTGGGCTGTCACCGCTGTATTTGTTATTATGTTGTTAATGATTGTTGTTATGTTGTTAATGATTTTCACTGTATATTATGATCAACAGTGCGTGGACGACGTCAGCACGGTGATAATGTTTGTCACGTTTCTGGTGATGAGCCTGACGCAGATATCGCTGCTGTGCTTCTTTGGGGATATGCTTATGAATGCGGTGAGAACATTAAATATACAGAGCAATGTCGTATTTATTTATTTTGACGCCTGACGGCTTAACATGACCAAGCCAAGAATGCTCAAAAATGCTCCAGAAGTCAGCCATCCAATGATGATGTCTCAAACATGGACTGAAACACCCATAGTAAGTCACCTTGATAAGTTCGTATTATCAAGGTGACTTACGCTTACGCTTGTGCCGGCACGCACACTATAACACCATAGTAAGTCTACCACCCGCCATTACGCTTCAAATCGCGCCCTCGTTTTGAAATAAAAATGGAAAGATGACGTAATATGAACAAAAAGCAATAGAAATTATAATTGGTTGCATTATTAATTTTTTTGGTACCTAGATAGTACCAAAAATAATTGTAAATAATTTTCCTCCATTTGGCAATCGGCGGCGTATCTCACAGAGTTATGGTAGGATTGTGTCGACATTGTGGCGTTTTAATCTTTTCTTAGCAAAACTCCGTCCGCCATTTTTGTAAGTCCATGGTGTCAAGCCGCGCCATGAGTGCTTCGGAAATACTTGGTTCGTCGTAAATATTGTTAGACTTTGGTGCCTACACCGGTGCACAACCGTGCCAAGCACCATTAAAACCCTAGCGGCCTTGGTGTTTGCTTGTATTAGAGGAGGATAAAGTACTTTCTGCCTGTTCATTGCAGATATTAATTTCATTGTGGCCTTCTATAGGCGGGTAAGTGACGTATTTGAATTGATTGTAGTGAAGTCTTGTGTTGATTTCTACTCATTTTCATATTGTCATGAATTATTTGCCATTAACGTGCAGAAAAGCTGTAGGTACAATTCAAAGTTGACCATCCAAAACCAGAACCCGATGGCCGAATTTGGCTTAATCACCTTCTTCCCTCTTGCAATAAATAATTATTCATGCATTATTTAAAATACATTCTTTGCCTCATCTATCGCACGCACGATACGATATAAAAGATCTGTCGTCTATTTTTCATGCTTTTTTTGCGCATGCAAGATTGTAGCTAAGTATGCGTCCGTTCAGCGTCCGTGATATTCTGCTGAATTCGGACCGTAGGAAGCCGATATAAGACATTCCATAAACATTGTTATCTCCGCCAGTCCGCACTGCAGCAGCGTGGAGTACTTCTTCTCTAGGCCTTCTCAGTTTTAAGAAGACATGCCCAGCATTGAGATGATAATCGTTTGTTAACCAACCAATCTGATTAAGTATGTACTACCCATCGTTGCAGAGTACGCAGGTAGCAGAAGCTGTGTACAAGTGCCACTGGTGTGATGCAGGTCCAGACATCAAGAGGAGTGTCCTCCTTGTCATGATCCGGTATGAGTATGATTTCAGCTGGTCTCGTATCATCTAAGTATATCATAATCATGGTAAAAAAAATAATCATCATCATCATCATCATCAGCCTTTATTGGTCCACTGCTGGACATAGGCCTCTCCTGAACGACGCCACTCCGAC
>DWTT01001769.1:0-11055 GCA_018250895.1 Carterocephalus mandan | reverse complement strand
TATATGGTATGGTTTTTGTGTGTGGAGATAGTGAGGAGGGTGGAGAGTGACGTAGGCTACTTTTTACCGCGGTAAAAGATCCCCATGGGAAGATATTCATGTTTTGTTATTTGCTACATATTTAGTTCCGGATGTTGTTAATAGATGGCGTTAGTAAAGTATCTTTTAATCGTGGAACTGTTACTATTCATCCACCACAAATGTGTCATTTGTGATAAACAACTCATTGTTAATTCCCTTTGACCACGCGGGCGGAGCCGCGGGCAAAAGCTAGTTCAATTATAAGCCATTATTAAAACTGAACTATAAATGATGGTTGGTTGACTTTCCCAGCCAAATTGTGAAATACAATGTATTCAACTTAGCTTTATTACAAAATTTAAAAAACATTATTTGGGAAATTTGGTCATTTTAATTATTTGCAATGTGCTGACCATGACATAGAATATGAACATACCTTTTATCAAGGACACAGATAAGACTAAATAATGTCTCGACAACTTTGAGTTTATATTTTAATATCGTGAATCGTCATTACACTAAAATATCACTATACTATACTCCTACAAACATCTGTATGGTATTACATATTACATACAGTCATTGGATCGTTACTGCGTTTAATGAAGAACTGATTGTTCGGTTAATCGAATTCGTGTGGTAGTTATATGTGCTGTGTTTGCATATATTTGCTGTTGTTTTGATTTACAGAAAACAATCGGCAAATCAGCCGACTGTTTTATTTTTAAGCCTGTTAACTCAATTAAGAAATATTTTAATATGTTGATTGTAGTAGAATGGTTTGCCTATTTACATATTTTGTCATTGCGAATAAAAAGTCTTGAGTTTGTTTAACAAATTATTTCTAATAACAACGAATACGGTAAAGTAAAGTTGTAAAAGTAAAGTAAAACATAATCCACTCCATCTAGGATCTAAAGATCTTCAGCATTCAGCGTTCACTAATAAAAACTGACCACAACTTTCGCTAGGTAATTCTTATGCTATGAACCAGGTATTGCTTATTATTTTTTTCAAATTATCTATTACTCTTTGTATTGCGTTTCTTTAAGTGATAGGTTTAGTGCAAAAAAAGTGTTTTTAGAAAATAATCGTTGAAATAAACGAAACTTTATTTAAAAAGTATAGTCATAAGTGAATAATGATGTGATGATGATATTATAACCCAAATAGAACCTTTATAGTTTATTTATTTAACCTTTATAGTTTTTATGAATTCGTCCCGCGGGGCAGTACAACCAAGGAACTAAGTAAAATTTCTGACCAGTATTTATTATACCGTTCATTTTATAATGCATGCAAACACTAAGAGGGGATTTTTATTGAATTCCATCCATAAGTTGTTAAAATAAGGAGGTAAACTTAATTTTGCTCAATCGCGCGAAACCATTGATCGTATTTTAAGGAATTTTGGTACATAGTAGAAGATAATATAAAATAATTCACCCGGAACAGGGTTTCAGGGTAATCCTGGAAACCCTGTTCCCTATGTGTTTGCATGTTTATCATTATAAATGCTTTTATTTGATATTATCCACATAACATGTTCACTATGTTTTGTAATGTTTTATTATTCAAAGTGTTTCACGAAATCAAGTCCAACTCGAAACTTATCCAGCCAATTTGACAGTAGGGCAGACTTCGAATTCAAAATATAACATATATTTACAAGGAATACATTGTGCTATTTTCTTCAATTTCGAAATTCACGCTGTCGAAGTTGCGGGCAAAAGCTAGTTTCCTATATGAGTATTTTTCGGAGTCTATCATGGACGGCAGCTGATGGGTGGGCTCGCATGCTCTTTTGATATCTCATATCCGTAACAAACAATATCTGGCGTCGCATATAATTTTGAAATCGTTCTCTCTAGTTCGCCACACATTCTGCACGGCGTGTGATAGAAAGTCAGGTCACGTTTATGCCATAGAGAATACGCACACATGACCCTTGGACATGCTGACCAGATTTGAATATCCTAGAGATGAAAGATCTTACGCAAACAGTTCACTAACTCACAATGGCCAAACATGCTGTTTATCATAAAAATTTGCCCTAATCAAGGGGTTTAGCCTCGTGGCCAAATTCCACTATTCATTTGAGGCGACCGGGTTTTAATCCCAGCAGTAATAACCAATAACATACTTATGTTTTTTTTCTTTCAATAAATAAAATACATCCAATGTTACCGTGAATGAAAACGTCGCGAAAAAGCCTGCCTAAGATAATAATAATAAAACTAAAGGAATTTGCAGCTTGTCAATACATAATAATAATTATTAATAAAATCTTTATTTGCCTAAATACAGGTAATAGAAAGGCATTTTTATGCGCTAAGAAAGTAAACACCAGTAGAGGCTTATGTAACATACATCTGCATTTTGCCATCGTGGTTATCTATATTAATGTTGGGCAATATTTTTTTAAGCTGCGTAATGAGCTACCGTACCTGCAAATAGTACCTTTTTTGAATGGAATGGATTGCAGGAACCTCCAGTATCTAAGCAACTACAAAAATTAATAGAAACAAAGAACAATATATGTACTTGAAGTATTTATAAGCCCAGTACCGACATTATAAGCATTTACCAGTTAACTTTTTTTCCCAAAGTATCGCTTATGATGTTTATGTATTAGTATAGAGGCTGCAGTATTAGACATACGAGTATATACCTATATTAATGCCACATGTAACACCGGGAATCTTCATAAGTGACTGTCACCCAAACTGATGTGCCAAATCACATACTATATTGATAAATTTTTAACATTCTCTTACTAACTGTAATTGAACTGGTTAAAACTAGCGAAAGACAATTTGGTAAGCCTTGATAGTGAGCATAGTTACTTTAAAATGGTGTTTTCTCATGTTTTTTTTAAATTATAATATATTATGTAATCTACGATTGCCGACGAACAGGCTAACAGGCGAACTCATGGTGTCACCATGTCAAGTGGTCACCGTAGCCTCCATCACTTAGTAGTCCTTTGAACACAAGAAACACCATAGGACTGGCCAATGCGTATTAATTAGTCTGAAGAATAGCATTTCATAGCCCGTCAAGAAAAACTCAGAAGAAAGATCCCACAGACCTTTCTTTCTCCCAACAATTAGGCCTTACTTAGTCCACCACGCTGGCCAAGTGCGGATTGGCAGACTTCAAATGCCTTCGAGAACCTTATGATGAACTCTCAGGCTTGCAGGTTTCTTCACGATGTATCCTTAACCGTTATAGCAAGTGACATTATTTTTTTTAAATCGCACTAAACATCGAAATGTCATTGGTGCGTGCCACTTGGATCTGAACCCGGACCGCCAATTGAGAGGTGCGTTCGCTAGCCACTGAGCTATCACCGCAATAGTTTACTAAGTTTGGCGGGTATTCATGCAAAGGTGGAAAAATGAAAGAAAAATGAGCCTACAAATCTGTAGGAGATATATCAGAACTAATAGTTTAACGATAAAGTAACTGTTTCCTATTTCAATTATATTTCGTCGTAAATTAAATTAAGCCTTCGAGCTGGTACTGAACATAGACAGAAATATCTAAGATTTTGTAAGAGAGCCATAAAGTCAGATCACGTACTTACGTAAGGAGCGGCGCAAAACTCCCCACGGAATCACTGACCGATTACAAATCTCCGTGAGATGGATTCATACTTCAGAAAAACATTTGAATACATATAGAAAAATAACTTAGCACTCTATTGCTAGACTGCATCATTTTATGATTTCATATTTGTAAATTATTGTTTATTCAACATTTAAATTTTTAACTAAATTAAAATGTTGAATAATCTTTAAAGTGTCCAGTAAAGTATAAAGTATAGTAAAGATCCCAATTTAGTGCATCCATCACATATTCCGGACCTGACACTAAGCAATTAACATATTTTTCTTGCATTGAGAAACTTTCTTACTGATAAGAAATTGGTATCAAGAGATGGTTGTGAAAATTAGGTATTTTTAAAAAATGTTCGCTAATAGGGACCTGAGAATTTTATGAGGGGTGCATTATGAAGCTGCCCTTAAAATGGGAACAAATTATTATTTTGGTGCATATTTGACTCAAATCCGAAAATATTAAACAAGTCTTTAACTTCACGTAAATATAATGGATTTATTTTTCCTGAAACTAATATTATATAAATAAAAAAAGTTATAAACATTATTTTGCACTCAAAAGCACGGAAGCGCCCTCAGGTTATGAAAGAATAGGAAGCGCTCATGAAATTTGCTACTAGAGGTCGCCCTTATTCTGACCGACGCGACGTTGGCGTAACTTAGTCTGATTACGTTGGTTTGATTACCTTATTATAGAGTTACTTTTAATATAAGACTCCGTAAAGATTTGTCGCTCTGATCGCCCTGACTAATCGACTAGAACCAGCCGCATTACCGTGTATGTTTTAAACAAAACGGTTTCTTGACTGTAGCTTGTAATTTCAAATTACCTACCTATAATCTTTCTTTAGTACAAGTATGGCTGTTTATAGTTAAAATCTCAGCTTATAGAAGGGTTAAAATAGTTAACTAGAGTGAATGCTGCTATTGGAGTCGGGAAAGTCTAGTCACGTGCTCACCGCGGGGAACAAGCGACGCTCCCTTTGGACTCGGTGACCGATTTAGAATCTTCGTGAGATGGATTGCAATTGAATAATCTAATATAGATATCTAAATACGTGGATATATAGTTCGAATTGAGATGTTGTGCTAGTACCCCAAGATCCAATGGACGTAAATTATTTTTAAGTACCTAAGCAAAAGGTAAGTAAATATATTGATATCTGAAACAGTGAACGAATATTTATTACCTTGGCTTGGACGGTAAAATAAAATTATAAATGTATGTATGTAATTTACGGGTACAAGGTTACGAAGGTAGTCAAAACCGTAGTAGAAGGACCGCCTATAATCTAGCAAATATTAAATTTGTACATACACTGTTTGACACATAAATTAGTATAGTATTGTATAAATATTGTTACTGCGTCGTATGTCCTGGGTTCAATCCCCGAGTCGGGCTAAGTATTATTAGGTTTTTCAAACTTCAAATTCCTGGTAGATAAGAGTCTGGATTTGTGCCCGACCTGCTCTGGGATCTAACACTACAAGTCCGAAACTAGTGCTCGCTATAAAATAAGTTTTAGCAGTTTGTTGAAGGCAGTCGATCTGAACTGCTGTAAATATATGCTGCTATACTGCTTTTAATGTTCGTTCTATGGATGTATATGATTGGCCTAAGATTAACAAAGTCCATTCTTTGAATCTCTTCAGTGTACTTAGTTTAATTTCATTTCATTTTATCTTCAGAGTTTTATTAAAATAGGTGAATGATTGTTTCCCAGAATTAATCAATATTAAATTCTATACAAATCAAGTGTATAACTAAATTAATTAAGCAAGATCTCGTAAAAGCCTAGCTAAGTGAAATATGAATTTAATTTGTTCACAGCTTTGGCGATAATACCCGTAAAACTGTGGTTAAACACACAAACTTTCTCTCTTTATAATATTTGCTGATCGCAGCATTGTTAAAACTTTTGCCTTCGGGTAAGTTTAATAATTTGTTTGCATTGGTGCATTTTGCAGACGAAGACGATTTCAGTAAGTTCTATTCAGATTTTACCTATCCATATTTTTATATGTAGCATCGGGCCACAAATTTAATATAAAACACGTTAAAACAATGTGATTGCTATTTTATAACAGCTTAATGAATAATTTGTACATTTTATCATATTTTTAATACTTATTTTTTAAATTAGCAAATTACGAAAATTAGATTGCGATTAATATTATGAAGATAGATATAAAAGTATAGCTTAACTTTTTTAATCATAAATGATTGGTAGTAAATAATGGAACTAGGTCATTACCTAGTTACATTATTTACTATTGGTACCACGGGGACTAGGCGAAATGATGCCTCCAAGAGGTTGTGATTTAAAATACACTTTTTTATAGATTTTGAAGCTCTATGATTTCTTTAACACAAGAAAATGTTTTACGTAAAAGACTTATAAGAATATAAAGGCAAAGAAGCGAAATTTTACTATACACACCCGGTATAGTAAAATTCCGCTTCTTTTTAAAAAAAAATCCCTTATTTGGTTTTGATTTTTGAATTACCAGTATTTTTAAATTGATGTAGTTTTGATTCGATTTTAAATACATAAATTAGATAAAAATGTAGTCAAGTTATTTTATGCATACAGCACTCCCTCCATTCCATATAAGAAAACACTAATTGCTACTGATTGCAACTTGACTCTACGACGATCAGTGGCAATCATTGGTTTTTGCCACTGATCGACTCTGATGATTCTCATTTTGGGTCGAAAAACGTGTTGGTGGTGGTTCGTATGTTGGTGTAGAGAGAGCTGCTATGTAAAAAGAAAGTATTGGTACTCCATCATAGGTACGCCTTGTTCGCGGGTTGTTGCAAAGTAGATTAAACTAATGGATGAAACTATACAATGGATATCCGCAAAGTAACGCTTGATACAATTACCTAACTATAAGAATGTATTTTATACGGTTCACGTAACCAACAATAAATAATGTATTTATTTATTGACCCACTGGATTCAAATTACAACAATATGGTCCGACTTTTTAATAGACACGAAATAGCACTAACCCTTTTCCCTCCCTTAGACTTCGAAGACTAGAACTCCACTAACCTACGGAGAGATGTAGTTAGGTATATCTTAGTAGTCTAGACGTATTCAACCGATCCTACTGAGAGGTCTGAGAGTCTATATCACCAGTCTATCATCGCATGACCGAAGACTGAAGATCCCACACCGACTGGATATGAGACGGAGTACAAAACGGCTGCAAAATCTTTTTTCCTTCTCACTTCTTCCATTTTAATTATCATCTCAGTGACCTCATAATCAGGTGATCCTTGTTTACTTACCAGTTTTTTTTTATTCTAGAAATAATTTCATAGACAACAAGTCTACCAATCTGCATTTGGCCTGCATAGATGCGTGTTCGACATTGAGACTGTAATAGGACGGTGATGATAACACGAGCCACGCCTACGGGCCATTTCTGTTCGTTCTATATTTGATATCTGTTCCAGGTTGGGTTTCGGACGTAAATCGAAGCCATCGCGTGATCGAAGTCGTTTCCTGGCCCATTCGATGCCGCAACCCGTTGTCGGAGTTTGCGTTGGATTATACGTGTTTCGTAATAAGCACCTTACTTCGCCAAGGGAATAGACCAATACGAATTATTATGCTTTGTTTTGAGAATGTAAATTAACGCCTATATAAGTATTTTATTAACATGAAGTATATTTATGTATTGTATATTTTAATCATAATTTATTAATACTTGTCTGGCTGTCTTTTTGGTCTAGCGTGTGGTATAGGCTAACGCTAAGATATAGTATGTATAAAGTATTTTAATTTTTTGGATTAAGTTGAATATAATAGTATACATAGTTGTCTGCGTGACTTATATTTCGACACAGCAGGATAGTGAATAGATAGAGACGGCAAAAGTCATAAAGGGCTGTTAAGGTTTGTGTACGTTTTGAAATTACATCTGAGTTTATGTGAAATACATCAGAGAGATGAAGATCTCTGATGTAAATTCGACACGGTACAGTGCAAAGTAAATTAAACGTTACGTTTGATACCGGTTTCCTCCAAGCCGGCATATCATTAAATTACCCCTGTAATGAATAAATGTAACACAAGGGCTTCCTTTCTTCAAATTATCTTCCTTAGCTACTTCATTACAAAACGCAAAAGAGTGTTATGATCGGAGTTATTTTTATTATGGGCTTACATTTTATTTTTAACTTCCGTTTTAGGATTAATTTTAAATGCAAATGGGTTGGCCCGTTAACTACGCAGTGCTTGTCTATGCCTTTCAGCTTTTAAATTAGTAACCGGTGACATTAAAAATGAGAACTATTCAAAATTGTGCAGCCAGCCACATCAATTAGTAAAGAATCTGTTCATATATTTATTACGCCTAATTAATACTACTACACACACAAGAAACGGCAAAACGCACGCCAAACATTAATGTTTAAACCACAGATCTGTGATGTTTAAACCATCGATATCTAAATTTATATATATTATTTATACACAAACATAATACATACCTACATTTTATTAGAAAAGTTAGAACAGAAGTGACAGTGGCGATGAGATGTTGCTGTTATTGAATGAAGTCAAATCTCCAGATACCAAAACGTTCCATTTTCATTCATTCAACATCGAACCACATTATATAGATAATAGGTACAAATGGCGAGCTTTATGCATTATGCATTCTCTACCACCTAACCAATAGGGGAACTAGAAACAAGAATGGCGGTTCATATTAAAAAAAAAACACTATCTAAAGACAATGCGATGTAAATAAATAAAAAAAATAATTTTAGTTTAGTCTACGTAGATCTGGCGTAGATAGAACGTAATGGAAAACTGTCAACGTTATCTTTACTCTTATTTCTTGTAAGACTATAAATGGAAAAGTACGAAATGAAACGGACGTACCTACACGTACAAGCGCTTCTAATTTAAAAAGTCGGCACGTTTTACTCAACAATTACGCATGAAGTGGGCTTGATGTCTGCCTATTTGTTGAAGCACCTCATACCAGTCACCATTTTGAGCTCGTATCGTTATGTTGTCTCGTCATTATGAAGTGTAGCGAGAGTTTCAACCTCGGCAAAGCTGAGAACTGGCTTCTTGATACGAGTAGATACCCTAATGGTTAAAACTGGGACAGTACAACTAAGTATCAAGTGCATATTTTGCAATGAAATAAACCAACGTCCAAACCTATGTAATAGTAGGTACCTACTCAAGGGTAACAACGCATCTATGACCGACTTTGAACGAGACTTATGGGTCTGTCAATGTTTTCAAGGGATGGGTGCTGCTGCTCGTTTACAGTATTAAATCCATTAAAAAATCAGAGTAGGTACCTAAAAAATACAAAAATAATGAGATGTCTTCTTCCGAAAAAGATCAAATCATTTTAGAATTCTTTTTACGAGGAGTAGGTACCTACTAAAACATCATGTAATTACTTTGTTCCTGAGCAGACTTAAAACATGTATTTCACGAGCAACTGGGTCATAAGCATTGCCTACTTTTCTAGATGTTCGCGTTCCCCCGGGGATACATTAAGCCTAATGCCGCATTTTTACGCTTGTCACCACAAGCGTAAAAATGCGCCCTCTTAGATTTTTGTGTACCTATAGCATATTACTATGAGTAATTATATTACTTATATTATATTATTTGGTATACGAGGAGATTTTCGGGGATTTTTTCGATTTTTAAAAGCTTTTCTTTAACTTCACTCGTATGTATGTAGGTATGTCCTGGAATCTTGCAATCAATATCACCCACTTCCACTGAAGCTATCGAGCTGAAATTCGGCACACATATTTGGTTCCAATGATAATGCACGAAAATTAAAAAAAACTTAAAATCCTTTTTTTTTCAATTTTGTTTTTTAATAATTCCATTTTTTGTCTTATAATAATAATATATCAATTTAATAATGCTGACCATAAAAGCCTTTGGATACCGACGACTCCGTGATTAAGTAGTCCTCCAACCCCAGGATTGAGCCCCTTACACACCTACATGTACTTTATAATTTAAGACAAGTTCAATAACTATACCGGGTGTAATCGTTAAGTGTGTACAGGCGATTATTCCGTAACTATTACAGATATCAAAAAACTTTAAACTGATATCGAAAGCACTTTACCTAACGAGTAAAAGGACAATAATAACTTTTTAAAAATAAAACGAGAAATATCCAAAAATTTTACATTAAACACTCCACACAAAGTATCTACGGTCAGTTTACATTTTTATGGCAGGCCAAGCAGTGAGTGTAGTACAACAATACAATTTAATATAATTGAATTAATTATATATTTCACAAACCTACTGAGTAATCACGCGTAATTTTGAATACATTAACATAGTATTCCAAACCCCAGCTTCATTTTGTTATTGAGCCAACATCGGCCATTACAGCGAATGGTAAAATATGGTGGAGGAAACCGCACACTGAATAATTATTCGCTTTCGGTCCGTCCCTAAAACAAACTGCCAGATTTTTTGCAAAACAACAGCGACAGTTCAGTTAATTGAGAGTTTCAGAATTTATACAGATTAAATACACGGAACAAATATTACTAGTGTTGTTTCAACTAAGTATATAATAATTTAACCTCTCGTTTTACATCATCATACAGAGCTAAATGACAATAATTCAGAAAGTTTTGTTCTATGAATGATAGAACTTTAAAAACATTAAAAAAAAATCTATCAGGAGATGATTGTCTGTCTATGCACGCATCACTTAAAAAACCCGTAGACATGGATTTACATGAACCTTGGCAAAGTTATTACTCATTATCTGGATTATCATTTATGCTACAATAATGCCCGTTATAAACACGCGTCGCCTGGCAAGAAATTGGTAGCTTGGTAAAGTAAAAAAAATAATACGTTTTTAAGTACTAAAACTATGTTTTCTGATTCGTTTCAGTGTCAGCGGTGGACGTGGACGCTGTACTGGGCCGAACGGCATCCTTGCCGTGTGACGTCACGCCCGACGCCAACGAAGACCGCGTGTACATGGTGCTCTGGTTTCGGAAGAGCGGAGGAAAACCTATATACAGGTAGGCCAGCCACCTGTTAATGTCTCTCTTATAAAAGGTTAACGAAGTATTGAAGATAGCTCCACATTGTTAAAGTTATGATATGTGGAACGGCTCTGGTAGGTATATCCGTTTACATCTGACATATTTTGTGACGAAGCAGCCAAGAAGACTGAATTTCCTTCTATACTTGGTTTTCTATTATTCACATTTATGGTTTTTTAACACGCTTTTATTAGGTCGACCTGTATGTAACTATGTAATGGACCTAACATGTAAGGGAATCTATAATAGTTAATTTAACCATCTTCCAAGGATCGTAGCGTAATGAAAATTGGCAGATGTATGTAGTTCTGATGACAATACAATAAT
>DWTT01001768.1:0-11057 GCA_018250895.1 Carterocephalus mandan | reverse complement strand
TTTCAAAACGGACAGCTATTTCGGACATGCCGTCATAGTATTTTTTTATACACTTGAGAAGAGCTATCCAATGGTGCCTGATTTATCTTGATTGGACATGGGTACCAAAATGGCCATCCTCCTTTGAAGATTACCAAACAATTATTACAGTTACGACATATTATGTTTATTGATGTTGTTTCTGCTGTCGACCAGTTGTACAGATTAAATTAATGGGGTATTAAACAATTGGATATTACAGTAGTTTAAAGTGTTCTTTTGCCCCATCGGTAATAATGAAGTAATAAAGTTCTCGAGTCTTATATAAGAAATATGAAAAGATTTTTTTTTCTTATTGGCGACGTGCGACGTAGGACGTGGCGCCGCATCACCTCGATCATGTATGAGCTATAGCACAAACAGCATCTAAACTTCTTCTCCCAATGTATTTCTAAATGCTTCGCCAGTTCTGATCTTGATAAAGGTGTATGGTGCGTGCACCAGTAGCGCTTTTAAAAGTTAATGATAAAACTGGAAAAGCTATGAGTGTGATATGGACACTGCTAACAGATTTAAAAATATATTTTCACATATGTTGAAAACGGAGATGCACAATTAAATTATTTTTTCACACAATTAATTTACCAACATCATTTTGTCACTTATGACGTATGACATGGGAACTTTCGACTTGCTCGTAGCAAAGTTCACATTCAGAAATTACTTTCATGAATATTAGCTAAGTATATCTGAATTTTAAAATTTTCAAGTCAAATGTGGTAGAACACACTTACGAACGAGCATAGACATCATCGCCTTCCTCCTTGATATATGGTAGAAATTAATTTCCGCTTTCTTGCCTGCAATATCATCATAGATTTCATAGATTGAATTGGAAATCTTCAGATGTGTATTTTTTTATATACGGGCATACGGACCTGATGGTAGGTGGTCACCGTCGTCAATGGATAAGCGCGACACCAGGCGCATCACATGTGCGTTGATTGCATGTCGTAGGTATTTATTTATCCTTAGCGAAGACAGGTTTGTGTTGATCAATTCATTTTTTCAATTTTTGATTGTTGGTCAAGTCCAGATTAGATTATCATCCACATTTATTAACCTCCTCACCACCTCATCACTTTCGTCATCTAGTATATCAAGACTATTAATTAATTTTTTATTTGGTTTGTGCTAACAGTGCCGTAGTTTTATTATGGATCAATGATTAAATCGATGGGAATAAATAACCAAACCACTCGTAACGTATAACAAATCCCAAAAAAAATTTAGAACTCTTTATTATCGATCGAAGAACTACTTCTCTGCTGGGGAGGCAGTGGCTGTGCGAATATCGCCATTCCGAAATTAAAATTAGTTGTTACTTTGCGGAAGGGACAAAAAATTCTATGTGGAGCTGTATGGTATGAGCTTTTGTGTTTAGTCGATAGGTATAAAAAAATTGTTTGCAGGCTGAGCAGGTACACGGGGGGACGAGCGACGCTTCGGGGACAGAGCGGAGCGACTTCTTTATACTATGCTTCGGGTCCGGGTGGGCGCAGCACCGGTGTTCCACCGTGCACCGCTGCTGCCATACGCGCTGCGCAAGCGCCTGGAAACACGCATATTATTATGCATTAAATAGACTTTCTAGATTGGCTGACCAAACCACAGTTTTAACTGCTTACCATGCGTATGTTGCATCTATACTTAAATATGGAATTATTTATTGGGGTAACTCAATGTATTTATGGGCCCAGAAAAAATGTATTCGAGCCATTTCTCATGTCCAGTTTCACATTTCAAAAAACTAAAAATACTTACACTTCCATATACATAAATTTACAAAACATATCTATTTATTAAAAATAATCTACACCTTTTTAATTTTTTTTATCTAAACTGCACAAATTTAAATTAACAAGGGAAAACAACACTTTTTAGAAAAAAACATTTTTGGAATGACTACGCTTCTATATAATAAGCTACCCGATACAATTTTAAATATGGAAGAACATAATTTTAAAATGAAAACTAATAAATAAAATTATAATGTATAAAGCTTATTACACAATATGAAAAATATGGTTGTCAGTCCGAATGGCTAAAATTTTGCATGAATTATAGATATACGTATAGATGTATATTATAATACTGACTAATTGGTACCTATAGATGTACATATAGGTACCTATAGATTGTACGCCCAGGCAGAGCCGACTGGCATATGTCTACAATCAATAAATTATCTGAACGCCATGCTTCGACTGGGCATCCTCTGGTGCCTTGTAATAATCCGGACGGCTCGTTTAGGTTTTGTACCGATTTTAAGTCTATCTTGAATCCGCATTTGTTGGTCGATCGTTACTCACTACCAAACATTTTGGTTAAATTGAACTGTAGTCAACAGTACAGCGTTCATCAGTTTGTAAGACGTTGTCACGTCAAAAGATAATTATTGAAATCCATTCACAAAAGCCAACGCTACCGGACCCTTATCATGCTTGCTAGTGTTGCTTTTGTAACATTTACTTATGACCCTCTCATGTTACTTCCAAGTACACGACTCAAATGTTACTTTTACGTTGCTTTTAGGACATATTAAAAATATTTAAATATTTTCCAGCAAATAATAAATAATAGATAGATAGTGAAATATGATAAAGTTTTTGGTTTTTGTTCGCTTGATTTTGTGACCTGACACAAATTTACAACTAGGTGAAAAACTGTCAGTAATCTATTACATCGCCGTATCGCATACTTACTCATTCGCGTGTATTTCGAAATCTTTACATCCCGCTTACTCAGGAGAGCTAGCGAGCGCGAGCGTCCCGCGTCCGTGTCTGTTGTTTTGTCAAAATGTTGAGGAATACCGGAGAAAATATTTGAATTTTAAGGATTTGCTTGCTACTACTACTTCTAATGTTTCCAAAAAGAAAAGATTGAAATTGATTCGAAAAAAGAAACTTGTGTTTCCTTTTTCGAATGTATGCGTCGAAAGAATTTTTATTCAACTGAAATTGATGAAATGTGAAAACAGGAAAAAAACAAACCATTTCTGCTTTAATGACTACTAAATCAAATATTAAAACGCCACAAAATTTGAGCCATCAAAAACAATGATGCATGCAAAAAAATATTTTTAATAAATTGATGAAGGTACTCGTAAATGTTGTAGCTATTGAAATACATTTCTAAATTAGTTGGTATAGCTTAACCTACACATTATAAATTATATATCTTTTTTAGGATTACCAGTCAATTACATATTTGATCAAAAATTATTACGATTCTTTGTTGAATTAAATCATGCGTTTATTTTTTTCTGTCTTTTGACTTGACTGACCTGAAGCCGTTAATAAGATTAGGATGAAACTTAGCACACTAATAGACTGTTATTTTGTTTAAGCGTGACGTATACATTTAATACAAACAGACGATATCTTGGATAATAATAAAACATTATACTCAATCCCGGAAATCAGCCAAATCAGTATTTATGTGATAAATTACTGATGAAGACACATTAAAAATTTAGACTACCTATTGACCTTTCGGTGTACGAATATCCTTATTATCAGGGCTACCTGTACTGAGCATGCGCCAATTAAAATAGTATCGATCCCCCAAATCACAAGACGAGGCTGATTTAGTGGACGTGTTGGGACGCGATTGTGAGGCGCAGATTCTCTCCAGTAAAAATCAACAGGAAGACAAAATTAATCGGGCTGTTGTATTTGGAATTCCAAAATATTTGTTTTCAAACGTGCGTGTTGGATTTAAAACGTTGTTAAAAGCCCACGCCCCATTACACGGACTTAGTGCGGTTTGCGAGTGTACTTTCTGATCTAACAACCGCTCCCACTAGTAGCTTCAAGCTACTAGTATTTTTTAATAGGTAAGTCAAACTGATCATTACTTTTGATTTATTTGTGTGAATCCACCTTAAGCTCTTTTGTCTTGTTATATTAAACCATTAGATACCGATATGTAATAACGCAGCAACTTCACAATACCTAATTATTATAAATAAATAAAAAAGTAAAGAGAAGTTAGTAATAATAATTTTGTTGATCAACTTAATGTTTTGTATTTAGCAAATACAGCTATGGTTTTTTAATACTCATTTTAAGTTATATTTTAATTAAAGTGGGTTAAACTTGAATAATTATAAATAATAATTATCACCGTACCATTGCCATAGCGAACAATGAACAGTTTTGCTTCTTTTGAAAAATCTGATGACTAAAACCTGATTTGTTTTAATTTTTAAGATTTATAATGATTTGGTATTATTAACTGTTTTGTGGTTTTGTAAATCGCAATCGCAATTTAAAATAGCATACAATAAAGGTTAGTGGAGTCTTACAACGAAAACTCAAGGATGTATCTTTAAAGAATAAAATCTTTTAAGAATAAAATCTTAATACCAACTGTTTAATGTTGTATGTGGCAATGGCTCGCATCGATTGTATGAGATCGGCTCAGGTGATCGACAGAATTAAACACCAACCAGCGCGGTTGGTTTGTGGATGGGTAACCGCGATGGGCACTAACCGTGCTTCGGAGGGCACGTCAAGCCGTCGGTCCCGATAGATTTCACTGGTAAAACAATCATTAACCTTGAAAACATTCGACACTTGGTTAGCCACTAACTCCTCCACCAATCCGCATTGGAGCAGCGTGGTGGAGTATGCTCTGGACCTCCGCAGCTGTCTGTGGACAGTGCACAGCAATGGGACGTCAATGGGTTGTAGCCGATGTTATATTTTATATCATCATTATCATCATCACAACGTTTTCTTAGTACCTACCTACCAATGTTGGTCATGGGTCTCCTCTCAGATATAAAAGTGTAATAATATTGTTAACAGAATCGTGAGGAAAGCCGGCGAGACGGCGCTTGCGTGGGACCCCAGGTACCAGCGGCTGCGGCCACTGACTTCGCTGGACACGGAGCACCAAAAGTCACTGCTGAACGTACTGTTGGAGGCCCTGCTCCGGATGGTGGCCAAGCTCCAAGACAAAGGCCCGGCTCTCCCCGCGCTGCGTGACGCTCGCCCCGATCCTTTCCCCGAATTACTACCGATCACATTGTTACAACTCTGGATCCCGCCGCCGGCTCGCCAGAACCTGCCACCATATGTGCACCATCGGCGACTTGTCCTTCGCATGGATATTGACGCTCCGTTTTACGGCGGGCGCCGCGCGGGCGCCGCGCAGCTGCCCGGGCGCCGAGGCCCGCCTTATGGAAGGCGATGCTGCCGCCGCCTGAGATATACTGGCTAAATTTCATAATTATTTGCAAATTAAACCAGTTTACTTACTATTGCCACAGTTAGTTTCCACCTTTGAAATTATACCCATAATTGAATTAAACTACATAGTTAATTAAAATAACACTTCTGTAAAGGATTGCGCCTCAAAATTCGAAAATATTTTTTTGTTATTATAATATAACTGTATGTGAATTAGAGGGTTAGAAATTTCTGTATTTGGTTTTGAATTGATTGGATTACTTTGTCTTAGTTAGATGACGATTAATTAATTAATCATTAACTATATTCCTATTTAAAAATATATCAGACGATGCGAGTTAGAGTTAAAATTTTAACAATTACTGCAAATTATTTTAATAGCAAATTTGAACCCAATATAGAAATATGATTAACAACTGAAATACTTTGCTGATATTATGTTTATGCTTACATGACATGATTTTTTTTTCATGTTTTATTTGTTTACTAAATCGATATCATCAGAAATACATTTATTTTATTTTATGATTAGCGACAAAATATTTCTTTATGTCTACGATATAACCTAACTACACTTGGATAAATTATGTTATTCTTTTTTTTACCGTGTAGTACTGATATTATTGTACCTACAATATATGATGTTTATGAAATTACCTGTCATCACATCTATATCAACTATCTCTAGGATCTATAATAGTATTCTGGTGTATTAATACACTTATTTATGCATGTAAATTTGAACTTTCAATTAAAAATTTAAAACTTTAAAATTACTCTTTTATTTATATCAATGAATTAAATGTAAATAAATTATTTAATCAGTGTATCTATTATCCTTTCAATATAGGTAGACGTTTTTCCTTTAAATACCTGATAAAAATGCATTTTTTCCATACAAAAGACATGCCAATTTTTGTCTATTCCAGGTTAACATGAATAAAATGTATTAAAATATGTATTTAGCATTAGCATTATTGTACTACCATCATCTACATTAACTTTAATTTTCTCTCATCCTTGCTAATCAAAATATCTTCGTAGGCACATTTTATGTTCCAATCCATTAAACAATGTAAATGGAAGACATCACTAGATTTTGCCCGCAGCTTCGCCCGAGGAAAAATTAAACAAACTGTTACAATACTCACAATTCTTTTGTAACAAAATGTTCGTTCGTATACTTACATTCACATCTTTATAATAATAGTACAGATATTCTAAATGTCGGCTGCATGTGACAGTTTTTATACTAGCTGTACCCTGCCACGCGTCGCTGTGGCACATTGTGATTGAATGGTTGCGAAATGAGAAACAAAACAAAGAATACATGTCATATAAGTTTAATTTTGCAATACTTGTGGTAGCTTCGTGTAATGTTAAGCTTTTACATAATTACCAGGTTTGCCCTAAATCTTCCATTAAGAGTTAAAAATTGATTTAAAACATCAAATTACCACTATTTTCGTTATACTAAATGTAAATACAGCAGTACAAGTAAATATAGATTTATTGAAGCTGTCATATTTAAGTTAAGATATTTAAAAGCCACAACTTAAATCTGACTATAGAATACAATTTATATACAGAATAGGAGCCCATCACGTTTCATTTTAAATATATTAATAATGTATATTTTCTTATACTTGAAATTACTTTATAGAACAAAGGGCCGTACAATGTATCGATTTTATTTACTCTATTTACCTTTTTTTAATCAGACATATTTAAATAAAAATTGTAAAATCAAATTTTTAAGCAAATGGTGACGTATTTCCTGTATCAACATTTCCATCTGGACAAAATCTTGATGTAGTTGTTTCGATATTATCTGATGGTAATACGGTGGCGCGTATCAAATTTAATTGTTCAGCAGCAGGCGAATCATAACTTATAATCGGTAATTCATCAAACGATGATAATTCTTCAGGCATGTGGCTGCCAAGATCGATACGCCGACTAGAATGCGATCCCGGCGTTATTTCAAAAGTATCTTGATTTGTAGGAAATTGCCAAGTTGAATCCAGATCTGCGGCTCTGTCCTGTGATTGACTTGAAGAGAATGCAGTATTTAAAGCTTCTGGTGTTCGGCTGCAATGATCAGTAAGTTGAGTAGATTGCGGTGCCGTAGTCGTATCTAGAGTGTCTTTATTTTTAGAAAATGGCCACACCGAACCCGTTCCATTAGTGGCTTTGGCTTCATGTTTACTAAGTGCCGTGCAAAACATTAGTTGCCGTGACGATGAAGCTGCAGATGAAGCTACAGGAGTTTGGCTAGCATATTCGACAAGCTGTCTAGATTGAGATTTCATTCTTACATCAAGAGTACCAACAGGCTAAGAAAATTGCCACAATGAACCAGGTCCAGCAGTGGCTCTGTCTGCGAGTCCACTAAGTGCCGTGCTACACAATAATTGTTGTGATGAGGATGCCGCAGATGAAGGTCCAGGGGTTTGGCTACCAAAGTCAACAAGCTGACTAGATGGTGTCGTTGTTTTTGTATCAACAGTATCTAGAGGTTTAGAAAATTGTCACAGTGAACAAGGATCACCAGTGGTAATGTCTTCAATTGTCCTAGGTCGTGTGCCAAATACTATCTGTGATGAGGCTGCTGCAAATAAAGCTCTCGGGGTGTAGCTGGTAAGATCGACAAGCTGAGTAGATTGAGATTTCTTTGTTGTATCAAGGTAATCCAAATTTTTAGAGAATTTTCACAATGAATCAGGATCAACAGTGGCTCTGTCTTCAATTCTTCTAGGTTGTGTGCCAAATAGAAGCTGTGATGAGACTGTTGCAGATGAAGCTCCAGGGGTGTAGCTGGTATTGTTGCAAGTTGGACTAAGTGGTTCAGCAGTGGCTCTGTCTTCAATTCTACCAGGTCGTGTGCCAAATACAAACTGTGATAAGGCTGTTGCAGATGAAACTCCAGGGATGTAGCTGCCAAGATCGACAAGCTGACTAGTTTGAAATTTTGTTGTTGTATCATGAGTCTCCAATTTTTTAGAAAATTGCCAGAGTGTACTAGAATCAGCAGCTGCCGCAGATGAATATCCAAAAGTGTGATTCTCATTGATAAGCTGATTAGATTGCGATGACGTAGTTGTATCAAGAATATCTTGATTACTAAAAAATGGCCATGCTGAATCAAGTCCAACAGTCGCTCTGTCATTAAGTTCACCAAGTGCAGTGCAAAACAATAATTGCTGTGATGAGGCTGCCGCAGATGAAGCTCTGGATGCACGGCTTTGATTGATACGCAGATTAGATCTAGATACTGTAGATTTATTAAAAGTTTCTTGATTTCTAGAGAATTGCCCCGTTGAACCAGGTTCAGCGGCGGCTCCGTCTTCATGTGCATTAAATGGCGTGGCATATAATTGCTGCGATGAAAGTGGCGCAGGTGAAACTTGAGGCGTATGGCTGGGGACAAGTCCACTAGATTGAAATTCCGTTGTTCCGTTGTTGGCATCCAGCGCATCTAGATGTTTATGAAATTTCCACGACTGACCGGAATCAGCAGTGTACCTGTCTTCAAATCTCCTAGGTGATGTGCCAAATAAAAACTGTGGGGCTTCCGCAGGTAAATCTCCAAACTTTTTGCTGCTAAGATTGATATGCCGACTAGATTCTGTTGATCTAGGTTCCGTTGTTGTATCAAGAGATTCCTGATTTTTAGATAATTGCCAAGTTGGACTAAGTGGTTCAGCAGTGGCTCTGTCTTCAAGTCTACTAGGTGGTGAGCAGATTATTAGCCGCGATGACGATGCCACAGATGATCCTCCAGGCGTGTTGCCAGCAAGAGCGGTAGGCAGACAAGACTGACATTCCGTTAAAGCATCAAGATTTTCTAGATTTTCAGACAATTCCCAAGATGACCCAGGCTCAGAAGTGGATTTGCCGTGAATTTTTCTTATATACATACACTTATAGGATGGCGATGGAGTAGAAGCAAATCTTCGCCAAAAATGTAAAGACGTGTTTGTACGAATTCGAGCCGCAATCGATTGAACATCGCATGTTGGATATGGTGATGGTTGCCAGAAAGAATCAACAAACAGCCGTTCTTTTCCGCTAAGCGGCCAGGACGATGGTCTGGCAATCATTCCAGGATCTGAAAATAAAGCACATGTTAGTTTAGGAAAGCATGTAGTCAGTGATTGAAATACTTTTAAATAAACAACGATAGTATATGAATATTGCAATATTCTTAAAGATCTAGTTATTTAGAAATTTAAATAAAAAATAAAGATTATAGTATATTTTGAACTTTTTCATATTTTGAACTTTATGCATTAACACACAATTAATAGAAAAATTTAAAAAAGACACATTAACACTTCAGCGATTGGTAAATGACAATTTGGATATCATTGTTAAAGTAAAATATTAAAATGCGTTCAGTTTCAAACGATGTGCACCGATCATATCACCCATGTGATAGCGGTTAGCGGTAGGATTGAGTCATCATTGAGGTTGTGTCCGTAGATAGTCCTGAAATCAGTAAGAAAAATTGTTTTGATAGAATATTCAGCCTAATTGGAGGATCATGATAAAAATACACGAATTGAATTTAACATACAAAAGTGTACGTAAATATATTCGAAAAAGGCGACAATTCTGAAACTCTTATTTAGATAAGTTTTTATAATAGATACTACTCATATAATTTTGTGTTTCACTGCTTACATACATTTTTTAAAATTTTATTTACTGTATTGACACAATTGAGTTTTTTTCTTGGGATATCTACATATTACATATTTCTAATATAATCAAAGTATACAGTTTACCTTACATATTCTTACTTACTATGGCTATAAGTATATTTTATTTTATTGAAATTTATGTAACAATAATAATAAACAGAAAGTTCCAATACATTACCTATATCATTTAAAGTATAGAAAAACTAAATAAATAACAAAGTTTATGAGATCAATTTCAGACCAATAGATTCAGTGATTTTTGTTTTATTTATGTACCATTTCATTCAAGGATCGACGCAAGGAAGTGGTAGGATTTTTATTTATTATTTATTCATCAGGATATAGGTGACTGAGGGACAAAGGGATGTGTTATTTTAATTTCGGGGTAACTCTTTGATAAAAATGTAATTTTCGTAGAAATATTATTTCTTATCTTCTTCGTTTAAAACTATCAAAACAAAATACAATAATTTTTGTAATGAGTCAAATATTTGATGATTGATTTATTCCCAATGTACTCGTATGTTTTCGTGATGGTGTTTCATGTCACTCTCCTTGCCAACATATTTAAAGCGCCACCTGAAATATTGATAAAATCTCCTTATAAGGAAAATACTAAGCAAAAAAATAGTCCACGATTATACGTATTTTACGTGGATATCCGTATTGTTAATTAAAACATATTTTTAACTGTTCTATTTTATTCAATCGCCTCCAAACATATTTTTGTCACGATTGTTACCTTTAGGGACAAACCATAATATAATAAATATAATAATATTTCAAGTTAAATCAAAAAATAATTGAAATTCAAATCTAAAAACGCTGGATACTCTTTTTATTATTTATGTAGTTTACTGCTTTTTCCGAGTATGTATTTAAATTTAGCTTCTACCCAGTGAATACTAACTACAAACATATTTCGCTGCGACCCATAGACGTCCCACTGCTGGGCACGGGTCTCCCCCACAGACACTTCGGTGGGAGGTCTACAGCATACTCCACCACGCTGCTCCAATGCGGATTGGTGGAGGGGCTAGTGGCCAGCCCAGTGTCGAATGTTCTCAAGCCACCCGAAGGTCTTCGACAAGGCTTAACGACTGTTTCCAGCATT
>DWTT01001767.1:0-11061 GCA_018250895.1 Carterocephalus mandan | reverse complement strand
ATCTACTGTTTACTAAATAAACAGTAATAACTTCTTTGAGAATTGTCTTCCAACACACAAATAACCTATACTATCACCCGCGACTCCGTCCACATTTATTGGGTTTAAGTATATTATAAAAAAAATTCTTGTGTAATTCCAGATATCGCCAAATTCATAACATAAGGCAATTAGTCCGCCGATTGTATGATTGACTCTTTAGAGGTGTCAATAAAGTTGTATATATAAACTATCTTACTCCGCAAACGTTGTTCTGCCATATGAAATTTTAAAGTGACGCGGCGCTTTACGTCAATGAACGACGGTTAAAAATAAAAATACTAAAATCGTGTTTAAAAAACATTCTCCAGTGGAACAAATTGTGAATCTAAACCATTCTAGAGTCCCCTTGAATACACACAAAAAATTTCATCAACATCTATCCAGCTGTTTAGGAGGAGTTCACTGTCATACACACGTATACAATAAATATATACTCGTATATTAAGATTAAGAGATATATTATAAACAACAGGTGAAAACGCCGTAGGCACATTCTAGTGTTCAAGAAAAAAAAATCGGCTTGTATGTAATAACATAACATTAGTACATACTTTTATTGATTTATTGTTTTACATGCTTTCACAATAAAGTAATCAGATGTATATTAAATTTTAGTAGGGAGTAAGTTTGGGTTTAGCATACGTAGATTAGTACTTTTGATCGTTAGAATTAATTCAGTTCTGACAATGTAATGTTTGTCCAGAATCTCATCAATGAGTAAATAATGTCATCAGTAAACTAAATTGCTAAGACGTGGCGGATTATTGTCTTCGTGTGTAACCTGGTAAAATTGTCACTAGTTTATGACATGCATATATATTTTCTATTCTAATGAGACACGTCGAAGTCCTATATATTATTTGATGATGCAGCTTAGCAGTTGCGCTTGCGACCACTAGAAAGAAGTAAACAATGGATTTTGAGTCTGTCTTTTTTGGTTTACTGCCAAGTTTTTTTTTTTCGTAATGAAAAAGTATGATTAAAATACTCAACGGCACCATTTATCCGTCGTTTCCGAAGTGTAACATGTACACATAAATTGAGTCGCCTTTATTGTTCTGAGTATTTTGAGAAAGTGATAATGAATGTGAATAGGTCAAACACCTTTGGTGGTTGAGACAGTCAAGAGACAATCAAACGTGTCTTTTAATATTTTATTTTTTATGTATTGTTTGCTCTTTAGAAATGGTTTTGAGAATCATATCGTCATCGGCTCACCTCTACAACCAATTTTAGAAGAAGCCTTGATCGTTGAATCCTCCGTAATTAGCTGATAGGTTCTCATTCGCATTTTAACTACTTTGATACTAAAATTGGTGTCTTATCTGAGAGTCCGTAAAAAGGCGAAATTGACCATTCACCCTTTTAAGGCGAACAACAACTGGCCCGCGGAGGCGGCTTAGCATGGGTCGGGTGCACGGCACGCATTTGTTTACGTTGACGCACAAGTGCCCACTTGTGCGTCAACGTAAACGGAGTTCTTCTCAACCTAATAATATATGACCTAATCTGACTTTATGGTTATTTTTATGCGATGTTAATAGCATAATGGCATGAAAGGAAATCCAAATTGACTTAAAAATAGTTAAATATTTAAACTAGATTTAGAATACATCTGAGTCCGTCCACCTCTGTCGCTGTACGTACGTGGCTTGGATAATACAGCAGCGCTCCGCCGAGTTAATATTTTTTTGTGGAAATAATAGAAAACGAGCATGCAAATCACAATTGGTTAAAAACTAGACACTAGACTAGACTAAAACTGTTTTTTTTATTATTATTGCAAGTTCATATTAATAACGGTATTTTCCATTTGTATTCCGGAATCAGTCATCAGAGTCAATGGTATCGCTCTATCCGGCTTAACAGAGGTTAGTTCTAGTCAGTCTAGCCTGAGCACAACCACAGTGTATATAATAAGAAGTCACCTTACGCCGTCGTATTGTAAACCGCATTGACGTAAGCCAACAATGAGCAATGAACGTGTATTTTCAGCCACCCAGTGCTACCGCGACAACAGGCATAGTATGACAAATTGACAGTAAAACGAGATATATGGCTAAAGTATATAAATAAATTGATCTAATGTTTGACGCATCGAGACGGTGTAAATTAACTTCGTAGAAAATTGTACCTATAAAATAATTAGAAACTACGTCAATCTAAACGCGACTTATCTTTTCTTATTCTGTCGATGTAAGCCGTGATTGCTTACAACACCATTGAATTAGCTGTGATGATACGGTTTGTTTCATCATTCGTTTTACGTTTGATTGTGTACATAATAATAAATTTATGAATGCGTGACAAGATTAGTTCAGTAAATTTATTGACACGATTATAATTCTCGCCTTTAGCGTACATGTATGTATGTACCTATACATTTAAATAATATAGTGAACCGTGACAAATTGGCTTCAATCCAGACGTAACACAGCATTTTCACAGAGTCATAAATTAGGGCGAGCGATATAGTACCGCAGTTTTGTAAGCATTTGCTGTGTTGTAATTTTACTATGGCATTGATATTTGCCTTACTGTTTATTGATTTTTGGCCTGAATAACAAAGGGAATTCTACAATAAGTTGTCAATTCCTCGTATTAGGTACACCGTGTTTATTAAGGAAAAGCTGCATCCTGCAATACAATTATTTAAATCATGGTATAAACGAATTCGTTGCTATTATCATATACATGAAAATAGCTAGCTAGTAATCGCTAAACCAGTAATCTAGTATCGAGTCGAACTTATCTAGTAAAAAAACATAACTTTGAAAAATAGTAAGACAAGTATAGAAGGAAATTGAGTCTTCTCGGCTGATGCACCACAAATCGATGTGAAATGTAAACGTACCAACGACAAGAGTTGTTCCACACATCATACCTGTAACAATCTTCAATTGATACGTCTTGTATGGTCACCCTATGTGACACAAATGTTGATGAAGAATGAATATGGTTGTAACTAGTTGTTTAGGTATGACTCAATAGTTGAACAGAAATATTTTTCTCAAAACTACGAGTATGTCTCCTTCTGAAGTAGGTATACTAATAATATATTTGTATGTTAAATATATACTATATTTAATACTATATTAATGAATAAACCTATTATTTTATCATTTTTATCACGCCACCCAAACCAAAGTTACTCAAGTAAAGCAGACCTCAAGCATTTAGAAGGGTTCTCTTTACCGAAATGATATATTTATTTATACGATGATTCATGATTCCGTTTGGTTTTAGCCAGTAACAATTAATATAATTCAGAAATTATTCTTTGTGTGAATCATACCGGGTCAGTACACTCGCGGTATTTCCGTTTTACAACAAATGTATGTTCTTACCATAGTTTTAAAGACTATCATGATATTGAATCATTCACCACGTATTTGTATCGTATAATAATATGTAAGGTATAAATTTGACCTAATTTGACTTAATTTACACATACACATAATTTTTACAAAAAATTTAAGATTGAATTTTACATCGCCGATAAAATTGATCCCGTGTGAACGAAATGCACTGTAATGTAACACTTTTTGCTAAATACTTTTGTTTGTTTCGAATGCGTTCAAAATTCCAGTCACCTACATTAGAATGCTCCAAACAAGTTAGAATTTGGGTCAGCAGTCGTCTGAACCAGAACTACGTAAACTTGAAAATAGATTTTATATTTAGCGTTCAGACACTTCCATTTTGTTTTATCTTCGTAGCGCATTTATGATACAGCTAGCTATAACAAACTTATTGTTTCAATAAATTACGATTTGTTATTTCAGACTTGGAATAACACACTTAAGATATTTAGTAATGTGTATTAACTTGCAGTATTCTGAGGTTTTATTTGAGTAAGCTTTGTAATATGATTTCCGTTTATCTTACGTGCAAACGCTTATTTATAGCCCCTGTTTACCTGAATTAAACAGGTGTACGAATTAACGACAGGTTGGCCTTCGAATCCCAACCCAAAGTTGCACCTATGCTGATAAAAGAGTCGGCACTGGCAATAATAGTGTTTCAAAACTCTATTTCCGCCGGCACCCTTGAAGCGTAGCTTTCAGGTTAAAATCTTCGCGCCGTCAATGATCACAACGTTTTTGTTATATTTACAGGTGATGATTTTCTCACGTGCTCCTGTGGATATAGCTTGTCTCGTTATACAGTGCGTCACGACGATATCTCTTTCGCACGTTTCTATGGTGTTGTGCGTGGGCGTCAACAATATATTTACACGGTCAAAGATTTATAAGAGTTAGAAAACAGTCAGTTTGTTTTCATACGCTGCAGCGGTCGGGCGTCGCTTGTCGTATTTCGGTTCTATGCGTGTCGTGGGATGTAAGCAGAGATGAGTCGAAATCAGGATAGGTACTCCTCGCGACCGAGAAGTCTCACCTCCCACTATGGTTCTTCTCCGAGCATGCTTGGTTCGATGTTTAGTGGACAATATAATCCTTACTCTAACTCCTATAGTTCAAGTACCTACAGGAACTACAATCCTTACACTGCCGGGCTCGGCCGGCCCTCATCTAACCTCGGTATTTATGGGGGGACAAGTTCCGGTTACGGTGGGGTGTATTTGAGTGGGGCAACGTTGGGTTCGTTAAACTTGATGACACCAGTGTTGAAAAAGTTGGACAAAAAGTTACTAGCGAGTCAAAAAAATTTCAAGCCCAAGTTGGTGCCGCCGTTGAAGCTGCCCGATTCGCAGGCGGATGTGCCGGTAGAGGTGGAGGCGGAGGCGGCTCCTCCGAAGAGACCGGAGCGCAAGTCGCGCTCAGCTAGCAGGAGCAGTGGCCTCGACAAGGAGAGGTCGCGATCGCTTACATCCCTCGATTCATTGGCGGGCCTTAACTCGCGCTCACTTAGCCTGAATTCACTTGCCTCCGATGGATACTGTGTACGTTTTTTTTGCGATGTAAAACCTTTTCTAATTTTTTGTGTCACTATATGTATTTTTATCCGCCTACGTTATATTTCTAGCCAACATCATGATTGTAAACAATCTTTAAATTATCTTAATCGAATTTTCATCGACGGTGGTGTGGTTTACTTCAAAAATGTTTATTTCAGTAATAAGTCTGATACCTCGGTAAATTAAAATCTGGCTGGAGTGGTGGATCGGTTGGCAAATTAATTTGATGGTAGGAGCTCAATGTAGAGTTTATTTTACGAGCTACACTAACAATACAGCATAAATATATGCCGGTGCTGATGCAAAGATGTTGGCGATATTACGATGATGAAATTTTATTGATATGAATGAATTATTGTATGCGCGTTTGTCAGCCTGTTACCAAACTAAGGGTTCAGATGGAGTGCGCTGAACACAAGAGTGAAGCTAACAAAGCAAATACAAAATCAAAAGCGAATACAAACTCGCGTCAGCACTAATCAAGCTTGACACGTGTAACACGTCATGGAGCGATTCGTAATTAGTGTTGAGCACACGCGGACCCTACGTCCATAGTTATAATAATGACTTATTCCGCGCTTAAAAATGTCCAAGGAAAATGAGCTATAAAACGCAAAAAGAGCTACAATTCTAATCGTCGTACAATCGTGATTTTTTTTATAATTTATCCTTTCTCTTTTTCATTACCCTTTTTCGTTTCATAAAATCTAATTTCGAAAAACGGTTTCACTTTAAAAATGAAAAATGTGCAATTTATGTGTAATAAAAATAAATATAAATAATGTACTATGTATGTATTTTAAATTAAGACTACTCTATTTATTTTCTGTCGCGTTTTATACCTCTTTTTCTTCGCGCCTTTATACCTACAAACTATTGTTAGTTTGTAAGTATGGTTAGTACGTTGACGTTTGCTATCTTTTATAAAAAACACTTATATAGCATTAGTAGGATGAGAAAAATTAATACAAAAGTTTTTCCATGTTCCAAAGATTCCATTCTAAGTGTCTCGTTGGCGAAGCCAAGCGCAACTGCTAAGGTAGTTATCCTAGGTTCGATCCCCAAGTCGTAGCATTATTGTATTGGGCCGTAGTATTATTTTGTTTTCCTAACATAAAAATCTCCAGCTTGGACTCTGGGAATGTATGTTTTTGTGTCCGATGTAAGGGGACTTACACATGTCTGGTGTAAAACACATTTGAAGGAAATACAGGCGTGATGTTACGTTACGTTATATTCAATGTTACAGTCGGGTGGAGAGCGCACGGACGACGGCGAAGAGAAGGATTACAAGGCCCTGTATGAGGCGTCGCAGAGCGAGGTGCGCCGCCTGCGCGCGCTCCTCGCCACCTCGGAGCAACAGCTGCGGGACGCCCGCTCCACTATCACCAGGCTCACGCAAGTGGTACGCATGTCAGCTTACCTGGTTTTATTAGTTTGTGACATCCATCCATCCATTACTACTGCTTCAATCCACGGGTTTCCCGACAACCAATTCAAGTCGTCGGTGTACTTTGGTTACTACAAGGCGACCTGTACCTTTCGAGGACTTTTTCTTACCACCGATTTTCAGTTTTGTTTTTAATTACTGACTTCGCAACTTTTTTTTTATTATTATTCGTATTAGTATTTTTTTATTTTGCCATGGACGCAAAAAAAAAAACAATTCCTAACTTGAAATGCCTGTTTAAATGTTGATTTGAATGAAATGAAATTGTGTGTGTTTCACCATAGCAAATCTTGAAGAGAAGTTGTGAGCTTGAAAGAGTTTGTTTGGTTGAGCTCTTGAAACTCACTACCCTGTTCAGTGACGCTGAAAAGTTCGATAGGACCAACAGCAAGAGATCATTTGAAAAAAATAGGACGTTTATTTTAATTTGTATTCGTTGCAATCATTGCTGGCAATTATAATTGATTTGATACATACTCTCTAAGTTTTTAAATGTGGCTGGCTGCTGGGTTACAGTTACGTATATAACGATTTTCTTTATTTCAAACTACATTTCTATTTTAGTAAAAATATGTAGATAATAGTAATGCATATATCGAAAATTTGATCTCGGTTCCTCAGTTTACACACTCATCAGTAAATGGGTGGGTGCCCGAGCACCCACCATCATATAGAATCCTTGGAGAGAGTGACGTTAAATTTCTACATACGCCAACTGCGTAGATACAATAATAACGTATTTTGTGTATTAATTAATTGCTTACAACGTAGTGTTGACACTGGACAAGTTTGTCATTTTGTCGTTTCTTGTCCGTTACGTTGGTACTTAATATTTTTTTATATTTCCTTTCTCTTAATGGGATTTCTTATTTATGATACTTGTCAGGCATAGGACCTGCCTCAGAATAATATACGCTCTAATGTGGAGTTCTATGACGCGACTGTGCATGCTATTTTGCGTACGGTGTTAATACTGTAATTGCTTGAACTTTGAGTTAAGTTACCAGAAATTTGATTGCGACATTGCGACAATGTGAACAATGCGATTTTTTCAACTACTAGTTTCAGTTTGTACTGTCCTACTAATATTATAAATGTGAAAGTTTATAAGTTTGGATGCTTGTTACTCAATCACGCAAAAAACTGCAATACGAATTTGAATGAAACTTGGCACATAGGTAGACGATAACATAAAGATGCAACCACCTAGATTAGTACATAGGAAACTTTTCATTCCAAAAATATGTTCCATTGGGATATTTTGCTCGTTTATGACACTAATTCTTAACTTGATTACACTTCCGCAGGCGAAGCCTCCGGCAAAAGCTAGTCTGCAGTTCGTCATATTTTCAATGTTTCTATGATAGGTACGAGTTGAGGTTGCATTTTAGATGGTAATCTCTTTTTGATTTGTTCATTGTTCTACGGCTCGTTTTAAGATTAATGTGATTTGTACACAAAAGTTTACGCGTATGAACAAATTATAGTTGTGTGCCAATGAATTTCAATTAACTACATCCGATGCGTTTGTCATCCAATTTATACTTAACATATTTCAATGCTGTGCTTGTGCTGTGTTTTTATCTTGATCACGAATTGTTTTTATACTTTTTTATAATAGATGATGACAGCCGTTCTGGGTTCATAATTTATTTAGCAGATAATTATATATGATCGAATGTAAGTAAGGTATTAAGGCTGTAACACACTCACAGCAAGTTGTAGGCCACGGGTCCCTTGTCAAAACGGAGAAGGCCTGGAAACGGTGCTCCAGTACGGATTGGTGGGGGGGTTATTGGTAACCCTGATTGTTGGAAGCTTTAAGGCCTTCCGAAGACCTCTTAAATGACTTTTTATCGGTAATGTATCCTCCACAGCACGAGAGCGTCCAAGATTTAACTATACAAGTTCTTATTTCAAAGTATTGTACTAAAGCTCGTAAATAAGGAATCGAAATATGTATTAAGTTTTCTTATATAGAAAAGCTATCTAGTTCTGCTTGGTCATAAAGTTTAACAAAAAAATGTTTTATTCAATTTCTAAAATAACATGAGTTGCTTATTTCTGAAGTATGCTGTTTTGCTTCTCGTTATATTTAGTGAGTAAATAAATAAACGTAAATGAGATAAATGTTGCTATTGCTACCGAATATAGCTACGCTTATTAATGCCTGAGTGCTGACACAGCAAAAGCTCTGTATCAACAAATAGTGCTTGAGCTGTTTGTAATGTGAATATCCAATTGGAACATTCTAGTTATATATAGTTGTTGGTAAATTTAGCTAATTTACGTCATATCATAAGCTCGCTTTTCTATTCAACTTTTCGTAATAATTCCGACATCTACCGCCCCTTTGCCAAATTATATTTCAAATACGCTGGAATTTTGTTTAAAATGATTTTATGCAATGCCTTGCCCATATATGTTCGGACATACTCGTATTCATTGTTATATCGATTCCAGGGACTATAAATCTGTGTTATACTTTAACAGAATTCCAATTTCAAAAAATATTATTGTTGATGCCTCATTACCATCGTCTAAATTGGAGTAGTATAAAATCTAATAAGTGACACATGCCGCTTATGGGTAGAAATATATTTAACAAAATCCATCTCCAACTGAAATCAATTTATATTTAGTCGATGCTGCGCGGAACTGCAAGAATCCTAAATAAAATATTCCACACGTAATAATGTTGCTCGGTGACAAAGTAAAAAACAAATTGTTATTTAATGAATAAGATTAAATAGAAATAAAAATAATGCTGGAATAATTAGATTGCACTGAATGACAGTAAAAATATCAGAACATTATTAAATAAGGTAACCCTGTTTTAAAATAAAACTTGACTGATTCCCGCCCACCATTAAACACTAATTATATACGCAGGTGCTAGTTGACAGATTGGCTCGAGTTGGAACTATCTTCAACTATCTGTCTAATGCATTTGTTATGTGGCGAATTTTGTAATAGTTAAATCTTGATGATGTGCTCATGCTAAACTGATGATTTCTCGAGAGTAATTTTTGCCTTTACAGAAAAGCAGTTACGAATTAATTTTGTTAAACAATTCAATGTTCTTTTTTTCAGAATCAAAATTCACTTTCCGAGATTGAGAAGAGAGAAAAGAGGGCGATGGAAAGAAAACTCTCGGAGATGGAGGAAGAGTTAAAGGTAAAACTTATTTTTCTGTTTGCAATCTAGCATCGAGGATACCACAACACACAAATATATATATTAATTTTCTTTAAAAAATCTCAAATAACATAACATGTGTATCGGCTTCTATAGTCAACGACGCTACAAGCGGTTTACAAAGTGGCACGACGCTCGCCACATCGATAAGATGACGAATTGTAATGTTGGTGTTCGTTTTGTAGCAATTGCAAAAGCTAAAAGCCGAGAACGAAAGGCTGAAAGCTGAGAACCGTGCCCTAACGCGGGTCGTGAGCAAATTGACCAACTCTGCCGCCAAATAGGTAACTGTGTTGGAATGAGCGTTCGCTCAGAGGCGATGTCCTCGTCACTGTATATGGGACTTTGTTGTTGGTGTCGAACATTTATAGCTTTATTAAAGTAGACGCACAGTAACTGTATTACGAGTTTGCACTAGATAAGGATCCACGGTGAAACAGTCTGCTACAACGAACTTTTAATTGCGCTTATAGTTAGCGTGTCCAAAACACATGAGCGCTCACTATCACGGGGAACATCGAACTACAGATTGCGTCGATACGTAGTGCGTCATACATAATAATGTTACCGACAGCTAATTATAATAATTTTAATGGTTCAGAGATCTCTCCAACTGGTAAATCTCTAATTTTGTTGTTGGACAGGAGTTTAATAAACAAAAAAGGCAACGTGAGCACATAAGCGAACTCGTTACAGAAATGCGTTCTAGATACATAGGGCTTATAATTTGTGCCGTGTGTCGATATTTATATTAGTAAGATCTAATATGATTTAATCTAGATGCAAGTGTGACGATGACCAGCAACAAAGTCTTAGGCAGCGCCAAACTCCCCCGTGCCATGCCACGGCCCCACAATATCATCGTAATATATTAACAGAGTGCTATGGCGAGCATGCTTTTAGCCGTGTCTAACTCGCTGTGAATTACGCCGTGTATCGTTACCGCATGTGTTTCTAAGAATGTTATGCGATTTAAAAGTCCTATGTTTAATTATACCACAGTATTTAGTCAATAATAATACGATATCGTAAGCGCTGTCTGTATGAAATTCCATTAGTAGCAGTTTAGAGAACTTCAATAACAAAATTTTCTTCTTATATCATCACTATCTCATTTCTGTCGAATGACTCTTCGTTATTGTGAAGACTTAACGATGAAGTTATTCTTCCGATAATTCCATTAGTTCATAATATAACATATTACCTACATCGTGATATCTGGAAACACTAGAATACGTATAGTTGTGTCTAGCGTGCTGCTTTCTTATTTTATTTTCTTGTACATAATTTGCATCTTTCCTCCAACGATTGCATTCACTGTTAAAGACATGTCCTTTTGTTCTTATATACCTATTTCATTTTGTACAATAAAAGTGTTTCTTTTTAGAAATTTTAACAAGAATACATAATTACACAAACTCCTAACACCGTACTTACACTTATATATTTTATT
>DWTT01001766.1:0-11065 GCA_018250895.1 Carterocephalus mandan | reverse complement strand
AAATAATCTGCAAGCCAAGTTTGATATAAGTTTTTTTTGTTTTTAAGGCATTTTAGTGGACAAAAATCTCAAAAAAAATTGAAGTAATATAGTTAATCGTCTCGCATTTTTAAAGTTGGACCGATAATTGTAGTTTTAATGTTGATAAATAAGCATTGTTTAATCGTTTTTATAAATCAGAAGAAAAAAATAGATTTTAATTGATACTTGTTTTTAAATAAATTTTTGATGTTGCATTTCTGACTTATTTTGAAAATAGCTGAAAAGCTTGATAACTCGAAAATGGTTCACTTTTGCATTATGCATATGGGGGTTAAAATTATCACAAATAGTCACCTCTATCACCTCCTAACGGGAATACGTCGAATTACCAATAACCCTGTATAAATTTTTTTGTAATCTGATAGATAATCCTGTTAGTTGGTGTTATTATTTCGTAGTAAGTCTCGTCCAAGTTAGTCACAGATGTGTTGCTACTCTTGAGGACTAAGATGGGCTTTAAAGAACTTTAACCACACCTTTCCGATTTTTTTCGCGAGAGCTGAGGAAAGGAAGGATTCGTTCGTGCGTTTGTGCACTGCACAACGCACAATGTGCAGTTGCGTGCGTGCGGTAACCTGTAATGCGTACCCAGCTTAACTAAAAACTATTTTAAATCTTTAAATTACTTTCAATTAAAAGCTTGTTTTTAAATATATTTTTTTACTATTTACATAATGTTTGTATAATTTTGTAAATAAAAATTGCCATAAATGGTTAACTATTTTATTTAATACTGGCAACATAATAGAACAGCGGCCGGCCGCGTTAAATTTTATGAACAAAAATTTGGTCTTTTTGAAGACGTTCATCATGGCAGGAGATCAGGCGCAATTTTACCAGTTACTAAATACATTATTGTCTACCGATAATGATACTCGTTCCCAAGCAGAAGTAAGTGTTTTCGACATTTTATGTTATTATTAAAATATCATTACGATTGATTGAAATACCAACGTTTCGTAGAAAACTAAAAGTATGGCCTCGTGTCAAAACGTGGTCATGGAGGATCTCATTCAATGAACATGTGAAAAAATCAAATAATACATTGTAAATGTGTGTTTATATTTAAGTTAAGTACTGTAAGTTTGCCAATTTTTACGATGAACTAGTTTTTTTACTGAATCGGTAAAATTATATTTACTTACACGCATAACCAATTACCCCTAAGTACCTGCATAAGTAATAAGTCAGGATAGTATGTAATTTTTTATATTTTTATAAATTTGTGGATGTGCTTTGAGTAAGCAAAGTCTACATTACATACATTACAATTAACACATTAATACATATTTATGTAAACATTTTGTTACCAGCAATACTGCATTTTGATCATTAATTCTAATTTGTTATAATCATCATTAATTGGGTTCTTACTGTTTCTTGCCATGGTGAACGAATTCTAACACTATTAATTTAATTCTAACACTATAAATTCAAGGAAAAGTTTACACTATCTAAGACATAATGAATGGGCATTTCTTTTAAATTTTATCATGGAAATGTGTAGTATGGTAAGGCTCAGTATTCAACAAAAATACCTTGAAACAAAACGTGCAATTAATGTTTTGCATAACACAATGCTTACAGACAAATTAAAATGGTAACAAAAACGAATAGTTCCATAAGATTTTAAAATCATTAATTAAACAAAGTATTGTCCATTTGTCCTCTAGAAATTGAAATTGATATCACTTTAAAGATAAATTAATTGATTAATAAATTCTTTATATAAGGGATGAAAGTAGTCTTGCTACTAAGGTCATTTTTTATAGTAATATCACACATAGTCCAATAAATGAATATGAAACCCAGATCAAAATCACTAACTCTTACATCCTTCTCAAGTTCACTGCTTACAATTACTCCATATACAGGCCACAATTTTGTTACTAACTAGCTGAGATTCTTTGTTCATAGGAAGCTTACAACACTATTCCAACTGAGACAAAAGTGATATATTTAGTCAGTGCTGTCCAAAATGCTGATCTCATTGAAGAGGGCCGTCAGACAGCAGCTGTGCTGTTGCGACGGCTTATCAGCACTGAATTCTATGAATTCTTCCCCAAGCTGCCCTTTGAACAACAAGCCATGCTCCGAGAACAATTACTCCTCACCCTACAGATGGATGTCTCCCAGCAACTACGAAGGAAGGTAATACATTGAAGATGTTTTTTTACCTAGTACCTAGCAAATTTTCACAGTTGCTGGTATTTGTGACAATATTGCTATTAGCACTGCCATCTATAGTATAACTAAGAGTAAACAAAATGAAGAATTAGTTTGAACAAGCTTAACTAGAACCACATTACCTTTTAAAAAAATTATTCCTGATTTTGTTTTTCACTACAATTACATATTATAAAATATATTAATATGATAGAATCACACATTTGACTTGATTTTGAATTTGTGGGGAAGTATATATATGTGCTGTACACAATCAATACATACAGTTACAGTCAAACCTCCTGAAAATTGGTCAAAACCACATTCCCTGTTTTTCTTTCTGTAAAAAGTGGTTTAGAGCAGATTAAGAGTTAGAACAGAATAAGGCACGGTTATTTATAAGTAATTTATTAATCTGCATAAATATGAATACAATATTAATACCAAAATATACTATTCCTTCCACAGTTGGTGCATTGTCATAATAATGTCCTTGAATACATTGTTAAATGGCCATTGTTATATTACTGCCAAAAGAAATTGTGATACTGTTGATATCAATTTATAAGTTTGCATGAGTGTTGTGTTTGAAGTAGGCATATTAAAATAGATTGTCCTTTGTCACTATTAATGGATATTAAATGTTATGTATGTATATATTGTTAGTTACTAATAAAATTGCCCAGTCACTTGGGTTTATTTACATTACATTTTGGCAGTTTAAGTTAACATACATTTTATTCTTCTTACCATGTATGTATCAGGTTGAAACATTGAACCCTAATGCACCTGTGGTCATAAAATAACATTTTTGTGTTGCTCCGTATTTAAAAATGTTCTTTGTTGAAAATATCCTATTCTTAGAAAAAGTTTGTTGTTATTGTAGATGTTAACACTTGCCAAATTTGAAAATGTTTTATATGCCTTATAAACAAATCTATTCGTAGACAAACTTGATCAGAATCTTGCTAAATATGATTAGGCATATCTGCCTCATTTTTACTTCTTGACTCATAAATGTATCTGGCCAATGCTATCATCTCTAATTTTAACCTATTGAAGATAACACCTTTAATATATGATTACTCACCCTATTAGTTACCAGATGAGTGTGAGTATAATTCAAATGGTTCAATGTTTTGAACTGGCTGTTACATAACATAAATATGCTACTTTTGTAGCTTCTTCATCTCATGTTGTCATATAGCAATACAAAAGACTAAGAAGAAAAACTATCAATTTTTGTATGATTTCTTATAAAATTGTAAAAATGTTTTTTTTTTTTTCAGATTTGTGATGTTGTGTCTGAATTGGCTAGGAATCACCTTGACGAAGAAGGCGTTAATCAATGGCCAGAATTCCTACAATTTATGTTCAACTGCGCAAGTGCACAGGACCCCAACATCAAAGAAGCCGGCATACGAATGTTCACGTAAGCAATATTTTTGACATATATATATATTAAATATATATAATTACCCTCATTGTTCAGCCAATAAATACGATTAATGCAAGGTTCTGAATACTACCTCATGTTTGGCCATTACATACAGGTCAGTACCAGGAGTATTTGGCAACCGTCAGCAGGACAACTTGGACGTTATCAAGTCAATGTTGCTCACATCCATGCAGCCAGGCGAGGCAGAGTCTCTGCGTATACAAGCTGTTAAGGCTGTTGGCGCCTTTATCCTAAACCACGATAAAGAGCCAGCCATTCAAAAACACTTTGGCGATGTACTCCTTCCTTTTATGCAGGTAGTGTAATAGTTTCTTATTCTTAAGTTAATGGATCATGTTTAAAATAAAATTAGCACACCAACTACATACATAGGTCATAATGATTTATGTTACTGCCAGAGTGTGCCAAAGAAACTTGAGATTTCGCTAACACTATCCTTTTAATAGGATGGAGTTTGATAGTAACCCTCAATATAATGACATATATAATTATAATAGATTTTCAATGAGTATTGAAGATTATTATGCTTTATTGTTTATTATTGTAGCTTTGATGTTGTTTATGTATTCAAGTAATTGAAAGTAAAATTGACATTCTTATTCTCCAGATCTTAGTTGAAACTGTAGAGAAGGCTGATGACGACTCTGCACTGAAAGTGCTAATTGAACTTGCTGAATCAACACCGAAGTTCCTCAGGCCTCAAGTTGAGACAATTTTCCAAGTTTGTATCAAGGTAAGAGATCAAACCAGTTATTTTCCTCTACTTAAGAACGATATATTCTCTCAGTATAAAACAAATGCCTGATTCCAAATAGATTTCATTCAATTATATTAGATAAATTGACTCCTAAAGTGCAAATATTGCTATAATCCACCACCCAAATTGTAGTTTTGCTGTACATCCTTTGAGATAAGGATGTAGGTTTCCTCATGACGTTTCCATTTCTGCTATAAGCAGGTAACAGGTTGCAGGCAGTCAAAGTGCGATTTAAACACTGACTCCATATTATGTCGAATGTATTTGTTGAAACAGGGCCTTGTATTGCAATGTTATAGAACTGGCCTAACTTTATTAATGTACTATGTATGTATCTACGCGTGGACATAAAACTCGAGAACTTGCGAGCGTGGGAAAGCTTCCCCTGCATTCCACTCTGAGTCTCGCCAGTGATTCGACTGTACTTAATGATAGCGATTATTGTAGAAAAAAATATTGAACAAATCAAGAAATGTTCTGATGCATCTAGTGTTGATTTATTCATCACCTTTGATAAACTATCGACTCTTTTTTTTAATACCATAGACAAATACTATACTATCGAACTTCTTAGAATCCGTATATTCGGTGACGCCGTAAAGGTCAATTCTAAAAAAAAATCTCCATATATGATACTAAGGTGATAAGCGACGCGGATGCAGAAGACAACTGGCGGCAGCTAGCCCTCGAGGCGTTGGTGACCCTCTGCGAGACGGCGCCGGCGATGGTGCGCAAGCAGGTTCCCAACGCGGTGCGCATGCTTACGCCGCTCGTGCTGCAGATGATGTGCGAGCTTGATGACGAGCCCGACTGGTCCATGCAGGACAACGTCGAGGACGAGGACAGTGAACTGTGAGTATGCATATGCACCAAAATTATTCATGTTTACATTATGACTCTCTTAGATTTGTTACTATGAGAAGGATTGAGCCTTGGGCCATAATGGTTGATTGTTTTTGACTTCACATTTCTAGCAAACTCAAATTTATATTCCTTATCATTCTTATGTTGTGTTGTATTTTGAACTACTGCTGCTTTTGTATAGTTTTGATTCTGACTGTCCTTTATTAATGTTCTGTCTGTTTTTGTGTATGTAATGTAATGTTAAACATATGGTAAATATTCAAAATAATCCAGACAAGTGTAAAGATAATGAAACTGAACTTACAGATGCAAAATGAATAAAAATACCAAAGATATTCAACTAATTGAATCTAAGCAATTTTTCAATGTAGAAAAATACCACCCGACAGATACTGGGTAGGGGGCGATAGTAGTGATATGTTTTCTGGGTCTAGCTAATTTGTTCTCACAATAGCTCGTGTTACACTTGGTATTTGATACACTGTATGTATATTTATTGTATATTATGGTGCTTATGGACAGTTGCAGGGACAAAAATTGAGCTAGCACTTGGGGAGGGTAAGGTTCGTTTATTATGGCTGCATGATCTGTTAAATGTTGCTTTGGGGAATCTTACAAAATTGAATATCGAGATAATTAGCATCCTATGCGATTTGTAGTGTTTGGATGTCAGTCCCTCGATGACATTTTACTTATGAGCGCTTAGTATTAGAAATATACTTGAACAACATAACATAAGCTCTCTGTATCTCCATAGGAACTATGTGGCAGCAGAGTCTGCATTGGACCGCATGTGCTGTGGGCTGGGTGGAAAAATCATGCTTGGCTTGATTGTGGGTCAGGTGCCCGAAATGCTGGCCTCACAGGATTGGAGGCGTCGACACGCTGCCCTCATGGCTGTCTCCGCCGCTGGCGAAGGTTGCCACAAGCAGATGGAACAGATGCTCGATCAAGTCGTCTCCGGGGTGCTCAACTATCTTACTGACCCAGTATGTTTTATTCTCGTTAAACTTGACGTTTTAATTATTTATGTACTAAACTAAAGAAAAGACTAAAAGAAAAAGCTGACTCTTGTAACATAAATTGAAGCAATAAGATGGAAATAACTGTTTATCTTGACAATTTAGATATTTATTTAATAATTCAATAGTCCTCTTTATTTCACAGCATCCTCGCGTTCGTTATGCTGCGTGCAACGCTATTGGACAGATGTCGACTGATTTTGCACCCATTTTTGAGAAAAAATTCCATGACAAAGTTGTACCTGGGTTGTTAATGGTGCTCGATGACAATGCTAATCCCCGTGTACAGGTATTCCACTCTCTGACATCTTTAATTGTTATTTTATACTCCAAATTCTTCTTCACATATTCTTATCCCTTTTCAGGCTCACGCTGCTGCTGCGTTAGTCAACTTCAGTGAAGATTGTCCTAAACCAATATTAACTCCTTACCTTAATCCCTTGATGAACAAGCTTGAAACGATCCTGACCACCAAATTCAAAGAAGTGAGTATTGGTTGTTTTATCCAACTTGTAATTTTTATTAATCCAATGTTCGTTAGTGTCAAAACCATTCAACAGGTTTAGGCACTTCCATAACATTGGAAGATCAAATATGGCGATTGCTCCCTTTCTATCTAAAATAGATAATCAGGGATCTCAGTCCAAAAACAAGCTCAAAGGGAAAACAATATTCACACAACATACAGTTGTGGTCATATAATTATGCACGTTTATGTGTGATATATTTTTTCAAACAAGCATAAAAATAACCAATTACATGTAAATTTTTTGTTATTTATAGTTGGTAGAGCGTGGTACCAAGCTTGTACTAGAACAGATTGTAACTACAATAGCATCTGTAGCAGATACTGTTGAAAAGGATTTTGTTGAGTACTATGACCGCCTGATGCCGTGCCTCAAGTACATTATTGCTAATGCCAACACTGATGAGCTGAAGATGCTCCGTGGCAAGACTATTGAATGCGTGAGCCTTATTGGTAAGTTTGATATTCATAGAATATTGGGAATCGCGAATTTTGTGTCGTGAATTTACATTTTTTGTGCTTTATGTGTAGAAGTCTAATATAGTCTGTCACGCATAATTTGATTGTCTATACTAGACAGTTTGAATGAATCACTAAAATTTTTATGTTTATGTTTTTAGGTTTGGCCGTGGGAGAAGAGAAATTCTTAGCTGATGCCTCAGAGGTCATGGACCTGCTCCTGAAAACGCATACGGAAGGAGACCAGCTTCCAGCTGATGATCCCCAGACTTCATACTTGATTTCTGCCTGGTCTCGTATTTGCAGGATCATGGGTATGATATACAAAAATGATTTTAATTAAACTATTGATTTGTAATGCATGATTTTCTACTTGAATTCTAATCGCAAGTAGTTAGGGTAACAATTATTCCCTTATTTTCCAGGTAAGAAATTCGCACAATACTTGCCCATGGTTATGGAACCAGTCATGCGTACGGCAGCTATGAAGCCAGAAGTGGCACTGCTCGATAATGAAGACCTGGAAACCGTCGAGGGAGACTTGGACTGGCACTTTGTCACACTAGGCGAACAGCAGAATTTCGGCATCAAAACTGCTGGTAGGTACCTAGTCAATCTATATTTATTTTTAAAAGCTTTTATTTAACTTCACTCATATGTATGTCCTGGAATCTTGCAATCAATATTTCACCCACTTCCACTGAAGCTATCGAGCTGAAATTTGACACTCATATGTGGTTCCGATGACAATGCACGAAAATAAAAAAAAAGTTTTATAAAGTTTTTTTTTTAAATTTTTAATAATTCTATTTAATCTAACATTTTTTGTTTCAAAGAGGGAAACTTTCCCCAGATACTAAGATATAATATTAAAGCGATTTCGGGAAACTTCAATCCGTTCTAAGCCAACCTAAAAATATTATAACCTTGCATGCTTAACCTACAGACAGACCCCTAGCGTTTATTGTGTAAAACTGATAACTTGCTGGTATGACCACCATTGCGCGTCATTTAGATACACGCCGAATAATTCGTTGTGTTACGAATATGTGTAATTCGTGCATAAATTTGTACCAAATAAGTTGTTAACTTACGCAAGACTATTCGCCTATATTCGGCAAATACTTATCTCGGCGTAACGACAATCAGGGATAGCGGAGTGCTATAAAATAGCTTGTGAAGCTCTTGGATCCTTAAGGTGAAAGAATTGTTCTCTTCATTAGGTTTGGAGGACAAAGCTTCGGCGTGCGACATGCTGGTGTGCTATGCGCGCGAGCTAAAGGAGGCGTTTGCCGAATACGCTGAGGACGTTGTCAAGCTTATGGTGCCAATGCTGAAGTTCTACTTCCACGACAACGTGCGTACGGCAGCGGCCGAGTCGTTGCCTTATCTGCTGGAGTGCGCGCGGATCCGCGGCCCGCAGTACATCCAGGGCATGTGGGCGTACATCCTGCCCGAGCTGCTGAAGGCGGTGGATGCGGAGCCCGAGCAGGACGTGCAGATCGAACTGCTCAGCAGCCTTGCTAAGGTAATTAGACCTTAAGTTATCCATTATATAAGCAAAATATTTTATGTATGTTTGTACTCTTTGATTTAGCAAAGTTGAAATAATGTGCAACAACACTAAAATTTGAATATAAGCGTACATACTTCCCACAATTTCAAAGTGTCGCATTCCATACATTTTACTATAGGTTTATATTAAGAAACGTCTATTGCGGGCCACCCTCGACGTATGAGCGACTCGACAAAGTCGCGAGCACGTTTATCTGCTGTATTTTGTATTGACCACGGCACTTGGTGTTGCTTTGAACGCGTCGCGTGTGCCTCGCCTAGGTGTATTTGTGAATTACGAAAAAAAAAGCACCTAAAATGGTCGAAGTGCTGGCAAAATTGGCGGAACGGATCAGTTTTGCATGTCGATTTCTTCGGCGACACTTTAGCGACCTTGTCGTCGCGACATTATCTAAACACACTAAAAGTATTGTATTGTAGTGGAAGCAATAGTTAGGAGTAGTTTTGTATATTGAATGAGTACAAATTCACAATACAATTGCCTTATGATTGCAGTGCATTGAGCTTTTGGGTGCTGGCTGCCTCTCTGATGAGATGATGGCTGAGGTGCTACGTATACTGAACAAGCTGCTCACTGAGCACTTTGAACGCGCGACTGCTCGTCGTCAAAAGAGAGCTGACGAAGATTACGACGAGGTAAGATAGAAAAAAATATACGTATATAAAATTAATGTTTTTAATGTTATTTATTCATAACCCTTTTGTTGCCCCACTGTTGAGAATAGGTCATTCATTAATTGTTTTTACATCCTTAAATTAAATGGATCATAGGCCTCTCTTAATCGGTGCCACTACTGGCTGTATTCCCTTAAAATCCAGTGATTTCCCACTATATTTTTATTTTATTGGTCCATTTGGTTGTAGAGTAAAAAATAGCCTTAAGTTAATCAGCTCTCCCAGTCCACTCAAGATGGCGATCAATTCCAGGTTGTTGAAGAGCAACTGGCGGACGAAGACAACGAAGACGTGTATGGGCTGTCCCGCGTGGCTGACGTGCTGCATGCGCTCATGATAGCGTACCGCGAGACCTTCTTCCCCCACCTGGACTCGCTGCTGCCGCACCTCGTGAACCTGCTGGCGCCCGGCCGCCCGTACTCCGACCGACAATGGGCCATTTGCATATTTGACGATGTCATCGAGTATGGAGGTGAGTTCAGTTAAACAGATGGTGACATACTGAATAGCATTGTAGGCTGGTTGCCAACGCAACAGGCAATTAGTTGAACGAACATTTGCATTTACAGTAAAACTTGATATTTGCAAGTTGTTACTCTGCCTTATTTCGATAAAACAGTTTAGAATAAATTAATTAAGGTCTACAAATTTACTCACAAAATATCAGGCCATACAAAGAAGTAATTATTTTATATCAGGACCAGCATGCGTGAAATATCAAGACATATTCATGGAGCCCATGCTGAACGGACTGCGTGAACCCGAGCCAGAGGTGCGGCAGGCGGCGGCGTATGGCTGCGGCGTGCTCGCGCAGTTCGGAGGCGCGCAGTTCGCGAGCGCTTGTGCCCGCGCCGTGCCTCTGCTCGCCGCGCTCATAGCCGAGCCTGCCTCGCGCTCCATCGAGAACCTCAACGCTACTGAAAACGCCATCTCTGCTGTAACAAAGATCATCAAGTATAACCACTCGCAGATCAACAGGGATGAAATTATAAGACACTGGTGAGTTGGGAATTTGTGTCAGTTATTGTAGGTATAATAATTGTAAAGTAGTAAAGTTGTCACAGTTGTCGGTCAGAAAAGGTTTTTTTTATACTTTATATAACAGTTCACATTCCTGTCTTAGGCACCATTGCATTTCTCGCGATTATGATATGACCCAAAAACAACTGACCATGTCACCACTTATAGCCATGTCATGGAATGGAGTTTTTGGCTGGCAATGCACCTGTGATACCTCTCGTAATTCACATGTGTAAAGCATCAGAACAGTAGCGTCCATAGCCCAATGGCTCAGGTCGATTCAATGTGATCGAATGAATGAGTTAAGCAACGACGGCGCGGTCGGTTTGTGGATGGGTGACCGCTAGTGGCAAAATTTCATGGACATGTGATCGAATGAATGAGTTAAGCAACGACGGCGCGGTCGGCTTGTGGATGGGTGACCGCTAGTGGCAAAATTTCATGGACGCTACCATGCTTCGGAGGGCACGTAAAGCCGTCGGTTCCGGTTGTTTTCAATG
>DWTT01001765.1:0-11068 GCA_018250895.1 Carterocephalus mandan | reverse complement strand
AAGGTAGGTAGGTACCTATTATGTATATCAATTAAAATTTTACGAACTTATATGAGTTTCTGTTGACTTTCATTTCAAGAGTTCCAAGCAAGTGGTGGAAGCTTCTCAGGAGGAAGTGGTGGAAACCTGCCAGGATGCAGTGGCCCTCGATCAGATGAAGCATCCGCTTGAACATGTCTGGTGCTTCTGGTTGTATACAAATGAAAAGAAAAATTGGGAAGAGAACCAGAAAGAAGTGACCAAATTTGATACCGTTGAGGACTATTGGAGGTAAACGGTATAATAAACCTTCATGGTTCTCAAATGTTGAGTCATGTTCGCGCTGTGACTACTAAATTAGGTAGTAACTAAATAAATAAAATAGCCATTTATTCCTCAATATTTAGATGTACGAAAGTTGTTTTTGCTAAAGGTAGGTATTTATAAATTCTCTATTTGCTTCTAGATTTATGTCTTAAACATAAAATAATATACAATTGGTTGGTTATTCTTTGAGATTGCCAATAATTATTGTAATTTATGCTTTGTCAAGTGGTGGTAATTTGTTAATTAAATAATCAATGTCGAATAATATATGTCAATACATAATGTCGGTTGCTCTATGACAAACAGATCACCCGTCTAAAATCAAAATTTCAAACGATCAAATGTTCGATCTTATTTACGAGTAGTAATTATTGAGGACTCCTCTTGGGGTAAAGGCCTCCTTTTTCTACTGTCGTTGCCACTTCGTCGCTCTACCTTTATTGTGGACTGGACCACTTTACCACACGACCCCGCCATTTTGTAGTCAGTTTTGTCAATATCTGGTTAGATGTACTTGCAAGGCACTCTTGGATATTGTTGTTAGATGTGTCATTAGGAGAATACATCTTTCTCATCAACTGCCGCTACACTCACTTTTGGTGGATCATCAACAACTTTGCAGGCTCCACCACCACATCAAGCAACCATCGCAACTGCCGTTCGGGCTGGACTACTCTGTGTTCAAGCAAGGCATTCGGCCGATGTGGGAGGACCGCGCCAACAAGCGCGGCGGCCGGTGGCTGCTTAGCATCGACAAGAAGACAATGAACCTAGACCACATTTGGACGACCGTTGTGAGTAGGGGTTGAAATTTTGCCAATACCGTAATCAACATACCGAGCGCGCCCGTCGCTTAATTCTGTCGGTCACATTTAATTGACACGAGCCATTCAGCTATGGATTCTTTATTCGTTTAAGTTAGTCTAGCCCAATCAAAATGAGGCACAAATGGACTAGAATTCTTCCCAAAATGTTTGTTTATTCCAGGTGCTCTTGATGATTGGTGAGAACTTTGAGCACAACGATGCAATTTGCGGCGCAGTCGTTAACGTGAGGGGAAAGAGTAAAGTTGGTAAGAATGGTATTCAACATTGAATAATGGTGACGCGATGCCTATTTGATATGATAGGATTTTGTGGGTTAGGTAGGACGTACATACATAATTCCTATTAAACCAGATAATCAACACGTTTTTGTATGAAATGTAGATGTCAAAAAATAAGCAATTATCACAAGAGTCAAAATGTGTGCTTGTTTCGAAAACAGCATCGCATTTCGCTACAAGTTGTGATTCATTGACCGACTGGTAAGGTTATTTTTCAGTCTTAATTATAAGGGCTTTGTTTTAGCTATATGGGTGGCGGACAAGCACAACGATAAGGCGAACAAGGAGATTGGACGGAAACTAAAAGCAACTCTAAAATTACCGTCGAAAATTGGCTTTTACGAACACAACTCCAATTCCACTTTATACACCACTTAGATACTATTTTAAAATTAAAATAAATCTATTTAAATAAAGCCGAGAAATCTACAAGCTACAGGTTTGTAGTTATATAATTATTGTTGTAAACAAGTCTCATTAGTTAGTACCTAATTGTAGCATTTATTACGTTCTGTCTTTTTAGATGACGTATAGGTGCAATAAATTGTTTTGTGTTATTGATTAAAGTTTAAAAGACGTTAAATTCTTAACTTATTTGTTTATTACATACCTATGTCTAATAAAACGTTATTTAAAACACACGTTCCAATTTTAATTTCTTTAAAATAAAACAATTTATGGTATTAAAATTTTAATGGTAAAGCTAAATTGCCGAAGAAACATTAATATTAATGACCTTATAATATGGTGCATGTTCGAGAATTAGTGTGGTTTCTGATCTCCGTCTCTATGGTTTCCTCAACTTTGTGCACCGATTCTTCAGCGTTGTCAACCCCTTTGTGAACAGTTTCTGTGAAACCACAATTAATAAGTCCTAGTAAACATCTGAGGAACATAAATTAACTATGTTTCCTCGATATTCACAATTTCCTCTTACCTACTATCACTATCGTCAGGAGTAGGTAAGAGGAAATCCATATAGGTAATGAGTTAACTTCGCAGTTAGCTTGCAACTGTTAAGCATCAAGAGCGAACTTGGGAGTTGAATAAGGAAGAAATAGAAGGCACGAATTAAGTTCGGTTTTCATTCTCTTTTAAGAAGTCTGTTTCGATTACTGCAAGTTATTGGTCTTCGAATCTGATTTTTATTATATAAATGAAGTTAAGACTTGTGGAGTTCATAACAAATATTTGTCGTTCAGGGGTAGGTACTCATTCTCACTGGAGAGTCGTGGTAAAGTACCCAGTTCACGACACACAGAAGTGAAATAAAATTGAGTTTTTGCATTCTATATTATCTTTAAATATCACTGACAGACAGCGAAAGCATAGCAAAAACGTAAATATTAAAAAAATTAAAAATAACTATTATGTATACGTGTCAAATACCTTTAACCTTTTCTTCAATAACTTTTCCCTTGCCCATGCAAGAGTTTTCCTTATCTCTTATAGATTGAAACATTTTAGCGAATCGACCCTTTTCCTCCAATTTGTTCACGACTACATCTTGCTCTTCGTTGTGTTCTGTGTGTTCCTGTGTATCAATATTGTCTTCACTCCTGACTATTGGCATAACCGCTTGAGTTTTTGCAACCTTTCCCATATGAGGACTGGATTTATCCGACTCGCATGGAATTGTTTCGTTCTCAGACTGACCACTCACACTTTTCTGTTCATCATCACTAAGTTTACTTAAGCTTGGGCTTAAATGTGAGATATCTGGGATGTGGAGCAAGTCTTGTATAATCGGACTTTTTGGTGGGGGAGAATTAGCGGTTTCGGCAGTTTTATCGGGCACATCTAGAACTGTATGGTCACTATTAAAACCTGGGATTTTGGTTGCAATAGTTTTTTTTAAAACTTCTTCTACTACTTCAACTTTAGTATTTACCGAATGTTTTACATCTTGCATGACCTCCTCTACCTTGTTTTCAGCGTCATGTACATTATTTTTTGCTTCTTGTAACTGATTTTCAGCTTGTTGTTGTATATTACTTGTAGCCTCTTTTACAGTAGTTTCAATTTCTTGCAATTTACTTTCGGCTGTATCCACTGTGCGGTTTATAGTATCAGTCATATTATCCAACGCTTTATCCATTATTGTACCAGATGTATCTGAATCATCTTTACTTATTTCTTGAACATCGTGAGTGCTTTCAGTTTCCAAGTCATTTATATTTACAATATGAGATTCACTTACGTTAGCCTCTAGTGAGTCAATGGATGTCACTTCCTCATTTCCGTTTCCATTTTCATCATTGTTGGCTTGGTTATTTGTGATATTGGAATTAGTGACGTCTTCGACTGTGTACGGTTCATCTGTTTTGTTCATAACTGGAATTTTTTGAAGGGGAGGTAGTTCAGTAAGAGAAATTTGTCGATTTTCTTCGTTGACGATGTTAAAGTCGTTGTTTGTGAAGTCTGCATTAGAGCCTTTTGTAGCAGTAAGTAGCGTGTGGCAGCCGCCGCAAGCTACGTTGTCTACTATGAACCCATTCATGGCGGTGACCCGTTTAGGTGAGTATTGATTAGTTAAGGCTTCGTTTGAGTTGTCGGTGTTGGCTGTTTCTTCCAAACAAAGCTTATTGTGCCTTGATTCACCACATGTGTAAAGGAGACCGTTGTCTGTACAAAAAAACAATAATTTAATACTTATGTACAATTATGCTGACACCGTGTATGTATAAGTATAAAGTATGAAAGAGTGTTAGTACAAGGTGTAAGTACCTAGTACACAAGTTTTGTTTTGATTAAATTATTCGGATTTTAAATTATTATGAAATCGTATTGTGAAAAATTGATGATGTCACAACCAGGTCGCAGGTTGTCAGGTTGCTCGGTAAAGAAGAGATTAAGGTAATCGGGTTGAGTTTTACTGTAATGATTCAATCATTTGGTAAATAATAAAGCATAATAATTTGTTTTTGTATTTCTTCATCCCGAAATTGTTCATGAAATAAATTTCGCATTCCGTGCTGGTAATGAGTGACACTGACTGCCAATCTTACAATATTAAAATTAAGTATTTGTACTTATCTATTTATTTTGAATTCAGTTAAGTACTTTGACTTTCAGTATGTGTAATGCCACCCACAACACAGGCCTATGCCTACCGCGCAAGTGTGTGAACGAAAACTGATTACCTGTTACAAAAGCCGTATGCATAGCACCGCAGGCCACGAGTTTAAGCTGGTATCCATCGAACATCTTCTCCATATCTATCTCAGTGGGTTCCGTGACATGTTCGACGTCTTTCGGCAGCCCCAGCTGTCCTTTCTCGTTAGACCCGAAGGCGAGGATCTTGGTCTCGTCCATCGATAGGAGGAAGGTGTGGTTCGCACCGCAGCACGCGCTCTTGATCGCGACGGGGGTGGGCAGGACTTGGGGTACGTAGACGGTGGAGGCCGTGTCTAGTATGCCGAGCTTCTGGTTCTCGTTGTCTCCCGTCACGAACACTGCGCCTTTGGCTGTAGACGAAAGTGTTATTAGTACACTGACAATACTTTCCGCTACTTTTGCTTGTTTTGTGGATGGCTGCAACCTATTAGGGTCCCAAAATAGGGCACGAGAAGAGTCATAAATAAAAAGACTTGGAACGTCCTCCATCCACTACGCTGTTTAGGGTGGACTGGTGGAAAGATCTCCTATATCGTTTATCTTACAATAACAACCGGGACCGACAGCTTAATACCCTCCACATCACGGAAACGGAACGGTTGCTATCTATCAGCATATTGTTAGTAGGTAGGCAGCCATTAGGGTATTAAAATTGCATTTGAAAATAAAGTGCTTGGCAATAATCCTTTGCTTAAGAAGGTATATCATATGACTCACAAGTAATGAATACCGTGTGGTAGTATCCACATTCGACGAATACGATCTTCTCCATGAACTTGAGCTCGGTAAACTTGGCGCTGGATCGCGTGTCCTCTCCGAGGCCCAGTTGGCCTTCGGAGTTAGACCCGCACACGTACACGCGACCGTCGTCTGGGGACGAAGATTTGACCGATATTAAATTGTATGGTAATGTAGCGTATCTTGATTTAAAAGGCTAGTGCGACATTGAATTTTATGTTAAAACTTAAGCTGCCCTTCAGTGACCTTCGCAGTGACTTTTGTAGTTTTTCGTTGCTACCGTATGCCATAATAAGTACTTCACGATTGACCGTAGTTAGTGTACTACATACATAAGGAAAAGCTTCAAGAGGATTTTTATCTTAGACAATTTTTTTTAAAATGAGAAGCTGTTATTAAACTTGACTATTAAATCAATAATATTCCTGTTAACTTCTGCGGGATTTTCTTAGGCGTGACAAATATGTCAAAATCGATAACATTCTTAGGAAGAGTTCTTCTTCAGGGCAGATTACGCATAGGGTGTCAACAACCTGGAAAACCCTTAGAAAACCCCTAATTAAATCAAATCCAAGTGACATGCACCAATGACTTTTATAAGTAACATGCGATTAAAGAAATTAAATTTAACCTGTTGTAACGGTGTGGGAAACATCGTGAGGAATATGCCTGCATGAAGAATGCATGTGAAGTCTGCCAATCTGCATTTGGCCTGCATGGAACCTAGGAACCGAGGAAGACCTAACCCCTCCTGTTCCGAGAGACCTGTGCCCAACAGTGGGACAAAGAAAGGCTTGTGGTGGTGGCCCAGTTGCTCTAAGTAGAGTGCTATTGCAAGTTTTCCTTATAGAGACGTTTCACACCGAGACGACGCGACTTCACGTGACGTGACGCGACGATAACTTTTAAGACAGCCATATAATAATGGAAATTTACTACACAAAAAGATGATCTCACTGAAATAGTGAGAGCCCGAACCGAACAGGATACGTGACGAAGAATGCCTCGGAACGCGTAGCCACGAATTTGGACGATGCTCGTGGCGTCGAGATACATTTCAGGGTGAAACAACTGGCTTCTTCGAAAATAGTGTCGCGTGTCGTCTCGGTGTGCGACGACCCTTACCAGTGAGTACGGCGGTGTGGTTGCTCCCAGCCGACACCTGTCGCACGGCCGTGTGCTCCGTCTCCAGCTCCACGAACTGCGGTACGCTGTGCGACTCCGTATCGCCCGTGCCCAACTGCCCTTCCTCGTTGCACCCAACTGAATAAATCCCGTTTGTGTCTGCCAACAAAACACAACAATAGATACTTTCTTATTCGCGGTTTAAATTAAGTTCCATACGAGAAGGAGCTGATCATTCTGCATAATTTTTAAGGACCGACAGCTCTCTATAGGGGGCGGTCGGCCTGCTTTGGGGCGCGTACAGCGGCGCTATCCCCCTTAGATGGGGATGTGGCCCATAGTCGACGTGGTTATACATAACACGCACCAACCGGAACACAAACTCATCCAGCGACTCCAGCTTGCAGTCGCGCGCTATCACCGCGTTCCGGACGTAGCGTCCCGCTCCTGTGATTTCTCGCAGGGCGAGATTTTGCTGGGCCTGAAGACGCTTGCGCTGCGTGGCCGCCACCAGAGCATACCATGCTGGCGCCGCGTACGTCAGCGTGTAAGTACTCGTACGTAAGTACCTGTAACGAATACGGTGTGCGCCCGGCCGCACGCGACGAACATGGCGCGGTGCGGCTTGAGCCACTTGACGCAGCTGGGCCGCGTCGCCTCGTCCTTGTGGCCCAGCCCGAGCTGCCCCCACGCGTTGCCGCCAAACACGAACACTCGCCCGTTTTCTGCAGACAAGCGACGTAATAAAAGAAGAGGTAACGGCAAGAGCGCCTACAGCACCGCGCAAGAGGAGGAAGGGTCTGTCTGTCTGTGAAGATGTAACTTGTAAAAAAATTACTCCTACACGACACCACTCCGAGCGGTCCTGTGCCTGCTGAAACTGCTGTCTTCTTCAGGTCGTCTGTCCACCTTGTCGAAGGACGACCTGTGCTTCTTTTACCGAGCTTCTCATCTTTGTAATCGTGGGAAATACTCACGACATATTACGGCGCTATGTTCGTCCCCACAGGAAATGGCGACGACAGGGTCACTCTTGATGAAGAAGTGGCTCGGCTCATTGTCCGCGAAACGCGACTTGCCGAATGTGAACACGGCACCCGTGTCTGGAACAAGTGTAATTGATGTGGGTGGTGAAGAAGGTGGTAGACCCTTTTTTACCGCAGATAAATGCAAGTAGGCATCCCACCCAACGTCGGCGCGGGTATGTTGATATCGCTGATATCAGAATACCTACAAAAGCCTAACTAACCAACAGGGCTTTTACGATTAGAATATGTAATCAACATCAATCACTCCGACAGACCGAATTAATGTACCAAGTACATTTCGCTTACATTTGACCTTCATGACGTCATAGTAAGGAACTTTTTACTGGTTTCACGAAAAGACGATAACGTGAGGCAATGACCAATTTACAGCGGCACTAAAAGGTATGAAAACGCTAGAGAAACTTTATCAGAACCACGTCTTAGTATTTATTATACGAGTAGTTCACGAAATCACCATTTTTGACCTTAGCTTGACCGCGCTTTTGATCTGATTGTTCGGTGGCGGTAGATTGGTATCATGAACGAAAATTGGTTTTTTATTTAGATTTGACCGTGAAAATTTGAATATTAGTTTGGTTCACGTAAACTTGAAACAACTACCTAAGCCGAATATACCGATGAAAGACGAGGACAAACAATAACGACGAATGTACTCGTAATCTCGTAAGTACCAATTTATCATTTACTATGGACATAACATCTAGTGTGACACATCGAAGAGTTCAGTTAGTAGGTATAAATCGCTTTGGTGATTGAACGGCTCGCTGGCCGCAAGTGGTAACCACACTACCACACAATGAGTAGCTAAAAAGCTAAGCTGCAACCCATTTTTTGCATTTAGTATTGTATTGCAGAATGTATGTCCCTTTTCTTTCTCCCATGATGGTATCCTGTACCGTTACAGCAAGTGACATTTAATTTAAATAATAATAATTAAAAAAAAATATTTAAATCGCACATAACTTAGCAAAGTCATTGGTGAGTGCCGCTTGGGTTTGAACCCGGACCGCTCGAGTGAGAGGCGAGTTTGATAGCCACTGGGCTGTCACCGCTTCAATCCACCGTTATAGCAGATGATATTAATTTTCTCATATCGCAAATAGCCGTAATTGGTGCGTGTCGTCAAATTTGAACTCGTATCTCGTGAGAGAGATGAGTTCGGTAGCACTGGGCTGTCACCGCTGTTTGTTGTTTGCGGTTGTATAAATTGCAATGATTTAAATACTTATTCACATACTACGTTATGTTAATATCTTGTTTACTATTCAAAGTGTAAACACATTTAATTGCTTACAATAAGCAACATTTGAAACACCTAATTTGTTTGCGTAGAACTTGCAGTTGGTGCACTAACTTGTATATTTTACGCGAAGTTCTAATTACGTAATTACCATAAAACTTTTCTACATGCTGTGTTAATACCTCACTGCACGCCACTCATATGTTTCCGTTTCCATTTTTGTAATAATAGTAATTAAATCAATATCCCGATGGACTTTAGAACGTTTGGAAAACTGTTGATTGTGTGTAGGTATGTGTGATATTATAAAAAAAATTAACTAAAAAATACATAATTTTAGTAAATTTTTTTTACTACATAATAAGTAGGTACATAATAATAATTTAATATAATTTACCTATAAACGATATTGTACGTATTCTATCTCCTCTTCAAAATAATTACACATATTCCTGATAATGGACACTCGCGGAAAACAAGACCCGTGAACAATAATCTTTACTGACTACCGCACTACAATCTTCAAGGAGATCTAATTAGGTACAAACGACACTAAACAAATAACGGCCAACTTTCCAAGACCTTTCCCTCCGATCTTCTGTGAAAGATTTTGTGCTTACTTGCCTTCAGGGATGTTCATTTTCATTGCAAGCTACTCATAATAAAGGACACATCATCATTAAGTACACAGTACAAAGTACACCTGAAACAATAGTTACAATTTTCAAACGCGAAATTTATCGTGATACGTGGGCTATGAACCCAACCCTTAAGCTTCAATAACTTTTCAAAAACGTGACCTAAATTATACAATAAAATCAATACCTACTACATAAAGTTATTGTGATATAACGATAACAATGCCACGGCAAGGGGAGGTGAGCCGTGAATTTGGTTGATACATTTGAACTTATTTAATGTAAGTTATGTTGTAGTTGTAGTTTTATTTACTGTAAGTTACGATACAGCCCCAGTAGTCTGTAGACTGTTCTTTACGTCAATTTAATTCTTTCCCAAGTTTTAAAAACTGGTCATTCAGATAGTCTGTTTCTTATTATTGACTTTGAGCTTTAACTGGGCTTAAAACTTGTCTGGAGTTCTAACCACTCAGCCTTGTCGAAGACCTTCGGGTGGCCTGAGAATATTCGACACTGGGTTGACCACTAACCCGTCAATCAATCCGCATTGGAGAAGCATGGTGGAGTATGCTCTAGACCTTCCGCAGATTTATCTGTGATAGAGACCCCTGCCCAGCTATAGTAGTATAGATGTCCCATTGCAGGTTGCAGCTAAATGTTACTATACTAACACTATTTGCGATTTTCAAACTTCCCGCTACCAATTATGCGTTCCTGAAACCATGGGCTGCACTAATCATCAACCATTGTCATCCTTAAACGGCACCGAAATGAAACGATCGTATCACTTCGATTTTCCATCGTAAATCGCTATAAGCGTGTTGGTAATAATAAAACCAAGGACTATATACCCTTTGTCCTTCTTTTATGATACAACTGCAATAAGCCGACAAGTATAGTTTTAGCTACCTATTCTGAAAACAGCGCCAAAAATTAGACCGAATTTTATGAATCACTATAAGTAAGGGTTGGCAACAATCTTGATTTAGCTTTCCACCAACAATACAACTTTACGTACAGAAAACGCCGGGTCCCTTGGATACTTTAACACTTTCCATCCGCCCATTGGTCACCGAAAGGGTAAAGACGGACTACAACGTTTCAACAAGGACAGACCTGGTATATCGTCAGCCATGGTGTTAGGTGGCAGCTAGCCGGCCATTCCGCGGATCGACCGGTCGAGCGCGCCGCGACGACTGACCGCTGGCCACGTGCCGCGACCACTCGACACCACCGAGGATGTAAAATATGCTGGAACGGACTTTGAAGGACGATGGCGCCTTTGACCTGAGCGCGGTGCTATTGAAGCACGTTCTCCGCATACATGTTCGTTGTAAATGAGCAACTCCACCCATCTGCTACTGCCCATGTTAACTGTGACAGATCATAACATAACATCACGCCTTTATTTCCTCAAAGGGGTGGACAGAGGTGTGCATTACACCCACTTTTCACCAATTTATTTAAGGTCTCATGTAGGTGGTGAGCCTATTTCCATAAACCGACAAATCCAGACTTGGAGCTGCTATCGGGTATTTAATGTTAGAAAAACTCAATAGTTGTAGCCCGACCCGGGATCGAACGCGGACCTCTAGCTTAGAAGTCGCGCTTGCGATCAATAGACCAACAAGGCAGATTAACTAAACTTATACGTCTAGTCTAGATAATACCTAGTAGTCGTACCTATTTATACTATTCATGGAGAAAAAAGAGTGCACACAGTTCTGAAGATGGTCAGTCTACCGCCTAT
>DWTT01001764.1:0-11069 GCA_018250895.1 Carterocephalus mandan | reverse complement strand
ATCGTATCATAGTCGTGTTTGCACTTGTGGTAAAGTCTTGTAATGAACTTTGACCACGATTAGGTTTCAAGGTCTCATGACATCTTTTTTAGTTGGATTTTTTATAAAAGCGTGTTTTACTAGTTTTTTTAAACTATTAATTTATTGTCTGATACGGTTTTGCTCTGAAGTACTAAAGGACTGTACAAGTGTAATCACACATGCAAAATGTAGCTAGCGTATGGACGGCGCATTACGATGCGTTTAAAACGATAATGATCGTGGTTGCACATAAATTTGTTCCATTTGACAAGCAATCCGCTGCAGTGAATGTTCCACAATATTGGAAAATAGGTGTATTAAAAAATATTTGTGCCATAATTTATTCGATGTAAGCCGCTAATAAGATGCTGACGATTTGCATCAAATTAGATTTCTAAGCTACTACTTATTATTAATTTATTACATGGTCTTGTTAAAGAAATGGATGGTCTTTCAAATTTACTTTTAAAAATAAAAGAATTAAAGCATACCATGATTCGAATATCTGACGATTATCAAATAATGAACAGAACTCGGTAACACTCACCAGAGACTTTCTCGATAGCCAGATAATCTTATAGGCCACGCTCCTTACAGTCCCGATTTGGCAACAAGCGAATTTTTTTGGGATATTATTAGTGGGGCGAATAATAAAAAAATTGGCAACTAATGGAGGTAATGTAAAAACTGACGATAATGAATGAATCTCAAGAAAAAAGTAACACAAACTGCTGAAAGTGACAAATAATTGATATAAACTAGCGTATAAATTTTCAAGTGATCGATTTAAATACGAAAGGCGAAAAAAATACTGAGCGGGCGACTATTAAACATTTTTTATGCTTAAGTTTCTTAAGCGAATAGTAGATGTTAGGGGAAGAGGGAAAGGGGCGCGGGGGGAGAAGCCAAGAAAAAGCGACTTCTTCAACTCAATTTATAATTTTTGTTAGGTTTGGTTTTATTTACACAAAAAACGGGACTCCGCGAAGCATTTAAGAGTCTGGCTTGTGTGTTAGGTTAGGTCAGTTTTTTGTATCATTAGAATACAACGCACCATTGTTGCAGTAAAATAAAAAACATCAAAGTTTGAATTTAATGGGAGATTCAAAATAGTCAAGAAAATAGTATAAGTAGGTATCTATTGTTCGCTTAAGAATTATTACAATGATCGTTTTGAATAGCTAATTACTTAAATTTGTATTATCAAATAACCGTTTTTAATATTTGTAGTTGCCCAGCCTTTATTTCAGTACTATCATTATTAGACTAGTCATTATTCCGTTTTTTGACACCATTAATTCCACTCGTTTAAATACTACCCCAATTCCCCAATAAAAAAAATCAACTGATGGGAAAACAGTTTTCATCACCGGACGATGCACTGGCTGCATTTGACATGTGGTGCATATCTCGTTTTTGATGTGGTGGCTGAAGAGGAGACTTCTCTTGCTGCTGATGCTGGTGCTTTGAAAATTGGTTACGACGAATGAAACCTTGTATAGAAATGTTTTGTTTTAGAAAACATATCCATTTTTGAAGCCTTTGAAGACTATGAAAAGAGTGGCAAAGCTTTCATGGAAAATATCTACTCGTGCTACTTATTTCAGTTCCTTTCATCTGAGTTTGAGTCGAATTAAAATAGAAATTTTCGCTTTGAATCTCTGTACATGACCGGAAACTATTTCGCAGAATAGAACTAATAGAAAGCATTTAATATTAGGTGCCTACCATTTTTCCAGTTTGAAAGCACACAGGAAGGATGTTGCTAATTTACTACAATTATCAACATTTTTATCGCAAATCAAATCGCGTGTAATATTGTTGTTGTAACAATATTTTCAGCGACTTAGGACCGCCATATACGTGTGCTTTTTGGACCATCACCAAACTAACTTGCAGGGTCGAATAGGAACATGTAAAACTACACTTGATATGTAAGTTGACCAGTGCATTGATTCTAAAACCATCAACACATTCAGTACTCCCAAGACAGTCTCATAAAGAGTAATCAAAAATTGAAAGTCATGGATAAAATCAGATACAGTTCCGTCTCGGGTGCAAGTGGCCTAATCTGTCACAGTTTTCACACTTGACGACATAACTGTAAAACCGTTTACGCGATTGGTGCGTCGCGTCGCACGCTGGCCGTTCATATTATTATAATTCTCCGCAAGCCACTTTCACTGTGCGACGCGACCGCGATCCTCTGACACCGACGACCTTCGACAAGACTTTCACTTCTCGCGAAACAATGTCAGTCAGACTGCGACTCATCATTACCTTTTGAATTTTACTAAAGGATACCGACCAAGTGCGAGTCGGACTCGCGGTCGAAGGGTTCCGTACCATTATCTATAAAATCGGCAAAAAAAATCATGTTTGTTATATGGGAGTAAATTAAATTTTTATTATTCTGTTTTTTTAGTATTTGTTGTTATAGCGGCAAAAGAAATACATGTTCGTCTGTGAAAATTTCAACTGGCTAACTATCACGATTCATGAGATACAGACGGACAGCGGAGCCTTAGTAGGGTCCAACCCTGTGGGTTGGACTTTCATATAGATTAACAAATTAGGTATAGTGTGTTGGCACTACATTACAATTTCGTAGCCCTTTGCAGATCGATTTGTATTAAAGTGGATCGGTGGCCGATATTTACTTAACTCGGTAATTAACTAACTTTTTTTTAATTAGACCTTTAGTTGGCGCCCATTTTTGAAATTCTGTAGACTGGAGTCATCACCTTTATGTCGTTGAGGTCGTGACATCATCGACATATCGTTTTAAGTAAATGTCTTTCTGTATTAGCATGGCAGTGGCACACAATACGGGCGACAGCCCCTTACCTCGCGCTGGAGCACGCTATTCGTGCAGTCACTCACTCGTGCGCCAACATTCCGTTAGTTGGTTACACTCGCGTCTTCACTTTTCACTGTTTCGCTGACATTAATTCAACAAATTAAAATTGTTATGATAAATTATCAAGCACAGTCTGAACGCAGCTGAATTGTGAAAAAAAAGTGACATTAATTTTGGCGGGAATTGAATATGGGGCGCCGTTACGTATTTCTTTTCACTCTACTTTTATCAGTGTCCCTATGCGAAATGAAAAGAAGAAAAATGGATTATCCTACGGACAAGCAGCTCACACTGCAAAGGAAAGAGACAACGCCAGTTGATTTTACGAGGCTGGTTGTAATGAGGGTAGTCTATGGAATGGCAAAAGTATTAGGTTTCCAGGAACCAGTGAGTGAAGTTTTAAATGGCGCATTTGTTCCACCCGGAGTAGATGAAGATGATGATTTTGATGATGATGACGATGATGGCCTATTTGATGATTATTGATTTACTTTAAACAATTGTTCAAATTGTATGTAATACAATTTTTTAAACTTAACGACTAGGTATCTATTTCATACTAAGACACTATTTTCGACACCAAATAAAATGCATTTATACTTGTATAATTTTAGGTTGTAAGTATTATTTTTTATGTTAAATCCATCACAAATATATCGTGTTACCTGTAAATAGTTTTCTACTGTGTGAAACATGTAAATAAACGTAAACTTTACATTTCAGATACTACTTTATATATTTTTATCAAGGGTTTTGATAATAATTCTTATTTATTTGCTATTTTTTATGTAACTATATTTTTTTCTTTTAACTATAAGATTTATTCATTAATTTATTAAAGTATTATATTTTATTCTTATCTTTAAGATTTTCTCATGTCTTACCTGGGTAGTGAATTACAATATTTACTCAGTATTTTTATCAGTTAGAGAATATCTGTTTTTTTACCAGAAATGTAAATGTATTAATATTTAGTCACTATTCAAATATAAAGTAAATATTTATTTTAGGAAATCATAGTGTTATGGACACAACATATTTAATATTAAATTGATTAGTACCCTGTTGAATTTGTCTATTTTTCATTCATTTACTTAACAAACAAACACATGTATCACAAACAACAAACTATATCTTAATTTTATTGTGAATAATATTTGTCATAAATCTTCAGTACAGTCCAGAAACCAAGAATGGTTGTCATCAAAACGTTGGTCTTGTGTACATATAACATCATCATCAGAGTCATTATTCTGCTCTTCAATTTCCTCTGATCCTGTAGGTGTTTCAAAACATCCTTTCATTTTTCGTATTAAATCACCCCATGTAACTTTCATTCTACAAGTTGGACAGAACCCATCAATAGGAATATATTCCCCTGCAGACAAAAACCTATCAGCCAAGCATGTTATATGAGCAACAAAATCACAATTAGTATTCAAACACGTCAGTTTTTCATTACTTTTGATAGAACCAAAACATAATACACATTCATCCAAGATTTGATTAGAAACAGAGTGTTTCGCATTTTTTAGATTCCTACTCTTTATTGGTCCATGACAAATTTTCATATGATCTGGAGGCTTTCTTTCCATCTGAAAACAAAATTAAAATAAAATTATTTAAACTTTACATAGTTATTAAATATCCCTTTGAATAACTGGATCTCACACACAATAGAAAATCTATTTTGTCTTGAGTAAAAGAGGTGGTCCAACATAGTAGGGAATATAAAACTGTAGTAGTTACATTAAATTCTTCGAAGTACTCCTGCTCCAACCATCGTACTGTCAATGGAAGTCGACACCAAGGTCCAACTTTGAGCATCTCACACAACACTCTTAGTTTAAACTGATATTCTGATTCTTTCCTTGGTATTTTTTTTAAGTTAAGATGTTGTAATCTCAGTGTCTTATTTGGATTCTGCCATGCCCATTCAAACTAAAAATAAGTTTATATTATTATTTTATACTCAAAAATATCAATTTTAAACTGCAATTGTATTGTTAATTAATATAATAAAATATAATCCACACATACTTACTCTTAATGCCGATATGTTGTTAGGAAATCCATGAATTATCATTACCATTTTCCTAAAAAAATATTTTAGGAGTATAAATTAGAGTATTACACTAGTGAAATCAGTATTATTATGAAAGCATAGAACCTAAACTCTGTTTTTTCAGACATATAAATATTTGCTGCTGGCTGTATCCACCCAGGGTTTTCTGGTACCATTCTGATCCCTATTTAAGCCATGCACTTGACCATTAAAATACCATTAAGGTTACTACAAACTACCAGTGGAATAGACTTGTACTTTCTCAATGGCAAATACACTTTTTGCATCAATGTTATTTCTATCTTCAATGCATTCTATGTCATAAACAACTAGGATTTAAATGTAAAGTAGTGATCTATTTTGATCTAATGTAGCATAAAAAGGGATTATTCAATTAATAGTAACACAATTTTGTAAGTAACTAACATAAAATAACATAACATCACTATTCATATAATCTGTATTCCCCCAAATGGGTAGGCATAGGTGTATTTTTCACCACTGTTTAGGTCACATGTAATAGGTGGGCCTGTTGTTTTACTTTTTTATTCAGAAGGAAAAGCAACCGCAACATCTGTGACGTCGTCACAGTATAACCTTTTTGGTGTTTTATTCAAAAATTTTGCAGAAAATATTGCTTTGCACCATTATTTTTAAATCTTAAAAATGGCGGGAAATAGTTCAGTCTTACCAAGGTCCCCTGTTGCTTGTGCGGTAAGCCCCTCCAGCCCAAGTACCTCTATTATGTTGCATCAATCGCCTATTTGGGTCCCTTGTATATCCAATATAGGTTCTTCCTTTAAATTTTGGATTTATGTTGTACAACAAGTATACTCCGAAAAAGTCAACTATTAACTCTGGTTCCGGCATTTTTATAGATAAATTGAATAGTGATACATTTAAATACAATTTATCATTAATTACCAGTAAATACAAAGAACACAGCTGTTTTAATACAAAAGCAAACAAAATGTACTACATAAGTCTACATAAAAACAAACTAACAAGTAACAAACACGAACGAAAATAACGCCCACACACCCGGGCACCCGGCGAACCGGATAAAATGTACTCTACAGACTACAGTCTACAGTCTACTCTGTGCGAACCGGGGCTTGTCAGTGCTCTCCTGTCAATGTCAGTAATGTCACCTTCACCCATGAAGAAAAAGGAAGGACACGAAGTAATATCGTCAAAATGACAATGTGTCTATTCCATTGCCGTGATCTATTGTCCCCATAGATTTATTACAGAGTAATAAATCTATGATTGTCCCCTTATCTAATGTCCCATCTAGTGTGGACGATTTCATTCGGAGCGAAGTCAATTTTATTCACAAACTTTTACGAACTGTCTCTTCTTCTCCAGTATACAATATTAATCTATGGTCCCCACCTTTTTTAACGGCCATGGGTCTTGGCATCAATGGAAGTCTAAAAGTTTTCATGAATCATAGTCATTCATGGATGGATTCGATAGAGTTACGATCGTTTCTTCTTTATGAAATTAAAATTAAAATTTATTATAGACCTTAAGGAACCGGTAAATTATTCCAACTTACATCGAAACCACACTACACAACAAAACACAAAACGGTTGTATGAATTCTTGATACCTAGCGAATTTGTCATCAATAAAAACGTCCCCGAACAGGGTTCCTCGTTGTGGTTCCTCTGTTCATTTTGATGTTCTTTGAGGCAGCTCGAATTTCTTTTTTTTTTTGGCAATAACGTTTATTTTTTGCCAATGACAACCCCTCGAATGCATCAGCTGTTTGTCAATGTCAATCAAGCGTCAAAATTTAGCATTTTTGCACATTTTTGTTCTAACACGACACGGCTGCAATTAAAATGTTTTCAGTTCAGCATTTTCTAGTGCATTTTTGACATGTTTGGTGCATTTTCATTAATTTAGAGTATTTTAGAGCCAAATCTAGTGCTGCTAACTCCACGCTGACACCAACATAACCAGCCATTGTTTGTAGTATTGGATATTGGACCATGTCGGCGGGAACTTCTAGTGAAAATGATTCAAAGTTATGCGGAATGTAAGTACGATTTGTAAAGATCAAGTCGTTATGATTTAAATATCTCAATGATGTTTTCAAATTAGTAAAAACAACTCATACCTTTTCCTTCCCAATTCGCCTAATGTATCTAAAGCAGTTCTGTATCATTATAGGAAGAATGTAATGTAGTCCTTATAAAGGTAAAAAGGAGTAAAAAGGAATAAAACATCGAAATACTTTTACTTAACTCAATAAATGACAAATACAAAACATAATAAAGCCACTTTTTGTTTTTCACTTTTGAGATTGGAGACTCATACTAATTTCATCATACTAATTTGATTTTGTATGGACTGATGAACCCTCTGGTGCTCCTAACAACTTTGCTCCACTATGATGTGATGGTGTGTGCTGTTCGTATTTGAATCCAGACCCCTCTAGCGAGTCCTCAAAACAATAAAAGCCACTGATATTTTCAGATGTGAAGAAACCACAAGCAAGTACTGCTGTCCCCGCTGTGATGTATTGTACTGCTCACTTAACTGCTACAAGTCAGAGAAGCACTCACAATGCTCGGAAAGCTTCTACAGAGATTGCATCAATGAGGAGCTGTCTTCAAACAATGTTGATGATGAGTCAAAACAGAGAATGATTGATATATTGAAAAGAATGAATGAGGAAGGAATTGATGAATTAGAGGATATCCAGGAGAACGAGGAGTTGGATTCAGATGATGATGAGGGCATAGATTTGGAAGAAAGGGTCAAGGGTTTGAATTTAGATGATGCAGATGCTGTATGGAATGCTCTGACACAAGATGAGAAGAACGAGTTCCAAGCTTTGTTAGAACAAGGTAATCTTTGAAATGCTTGTTTTATTTGTTTTGAAGGAGATATTATCAACTGGGTAAGCGCTTTTGTATCTGGAGGGCATGTTAAGCCGCCGGCCTGGTTGATTTTGCAAGATAACAGTGATTAAGCTATGCCGGAGGCCTTTGGCAAATACAATGTGTGGCAAATGTACTGACAAAAATACTATAGAAAATCACTTGTAGGTTTTCTGCAGATTGGAAATTTACACATTGCACAGATTTTAAAGACATGCTGTTTTCTTCATTGATAAAGCAGTTAATATTCATATGGCTACAACCCACAATCCCCCCACTGTTGGGCACGGATCACCCCACAGCTACAGCTGCAGGAGATGTAGAGGATACTCCGCCACTGTGCTACAATGGGGTTTGGTTGAGGTACAGATGAGAGGAGGTACTGATTGGTGATAATTTCATAAAATTAAAAGCATCTTACAGAGTAAGTCATGGGGTGCATGCCCCAATTCAATTACAACATTAGAGTTTGGTCTTCATGAATTTAATTCAATAAGCACTTCTAATAATGATAATGATACTTCACCAGGTGATGTAGGATCCATCATGCCCCAGTGGGAACCATGGTGGATGTACAGGAAAGAGAAGAAGGCTGTTGAAGAAGTCACTGAAAATAGTGAAGAAGATGAAGCTTTGAAGAAATGCCCTGTAGTGAAAATTGTGCCAGAATTGAGCTCACTTACTGTGAGTGATCTATTACATAAATTTTTTATATCAAAATTTAAATTCATTGGAGTTTTTTGAGAACTCATAATAGTACTGAAGTCATTTAACCAACTTAAATTTTTTTTCGAATGAACATAGAAAATTAATTTGGTTCCTAGATGGATTTGGTGCATTCGATGAAAACACTGTGAAAATAATGTGACATCCCTAGTCTGAAAATTTTATAATGCTGATGGCAAGATTTAACTGTTTTTAAACTTGATCGAGCCTCAACTGCCCTACATGCCTGCGGAATATGACCTCTTTAGACACTGAATTGACAGTCGAGTAAGAGCAATATTTTTAGAAAATTATAATACTGCTTATAATCTTAGGATTTATTCTGAATTTCAGAAAGCCAAACCATCACCAACAGTGAAAGCAAACATAACGAACGTTCTAGCGGCTTACTCATTCATCGCGCGGTACTTCAACGGCGAGATGGAACCGCAGGAGGCGAGCGCCTGCCTGCTGGACGTCTGCGCCAGCGTGGCCCACGACACCGGCTTCCAGGACCCCACTACGGCCGTCGAAGCTGTGGCTCAAAAGTGTCTTCAGGTATGGCTGGTTTCATTTCTTTATCAATTCAAAAATATAATGTTACGCACATGGTATATTACAATTAATAGCTAATATGGATTAGCTATTAATAGTAATAAAGATGGGCTGCTAAAAGAAAGAATAATAGGTTTATGTGTTTGAATGAAAGAAAGAAAGAAAGTTTATTTGTTCTTAATATGTACTACAACATTGAACAAAGGAAAATCTGAAAACAAAAAAAAAGAGCAAAATGGGTCCGCACTCAGCATAATTGTCATGGAACAATGAGGCTGATTTTCAGTGCGGCCCGTGGAGGATAGGAGGAGGACAACACCATTTTATCCATAATTATATTAAATTTGTTTGCCACTAATATTTCCTTTCTAATGTTAATTTAATATTGTTACAGAGTGAAATAATAGAGACAGATCAAGAAAGCTTAGATGTGATGAAGTATGACGTATTTCTGATACTGCGAGGACCCAGCGAAGAAAACAGTAAACTCTATTGCTTGGCGGCGCTATCGCATCTCATAGACATACTGACTGCAGCCAAAAACCTGTCAAAAACCAGAACCGAAAAATCTAGATGCGATGGGACGTTTTCTAAGAAGTTTCCGGATCATAGCAGAAGCGATTGGAACAAGCTAGATATAAGCAGAATCAAGAGAGTTATCAAGAAAATAGAGTATTATCTATCGTATGTACAAAGCTATGGTATAGATTTTGAATGTTAAGTCTTAATATAATTTTAAACTTTACAAATATAATATTTCTATTTTATATGAAAATATCTTGATTGTGTCAATCGTTTCAAAAACACTACCACTCAAATGGCCACTCATACCACCACAATCCTTTCCTTTCTGAATGGCCTTCAGATCATTATGGGAGAAAATTCTTACGATATTTTTAGTGCACGATTACAACAGGTGACATTTAATTTTCAAAAAATATTAGAGGACCATTAAATAGGTAAATGTATACGATGATACGATTACATTGATAGGTAGGTAATTTGACGCTATTCAACTGACATTCAACTCTAAATTGGTTAGGTTCAGGTTAGGCTTTCTTTATTTACACAAAAAACGGGACCGTTTCCGTTCGGTCGACATTTGTGCCAGAGTCTGACTTATACGACGTAACACGAAGTGTTAGGTCATATTTGAAGTGCATTTATTTGACTAACACCTAAGCATAATTCCTAAATCCATGGATACAGAACGACCTAAAGCAAAACTGGCTAATCAACCTTTGGACAGTTGATAATTTATGTTTCACTTGGATAGATTTTAATCTACCTAAAAAAATGCAATATGTATGTTTTTACGGTTCACATTCTTCCAGTTGACAATCTCGCCAGATAGATTATAATCTAATGGCACTTACGGTATAAGGATAGTTAAGTACAAAACAAATAGCATCCCGTTACCAGATAATAATATATTTTCCAACAACAAGAATGTATGATATAGGAATGTCCAGATATTTAATAATTCGTAATAACAGCATAACTTTTCACATCTAAATCACAATATTAATAATAAATTTTTACTAAATTTACTTAATGAACCAAGTCACTCATCATAAATACATGAAAATAGGTCATACTCTTTTATTCTTGCTAACATAATTATTTTGCTGACCAAGGTAACTGAAACAGGATTGTAATAAACTAATCTAAAAGACTAGAAATATCAGTTAACATTGTCATATGCACATGACTTGGTTATAAGCAGTTGTAAAAGCATCTAATTAAAAAAATAAAACCATATTTTAAATAACATAATCTAGCGAGCTGACCGCTTAAATAATACGTAGTGTAACATTAAACGCTGACAAACGATATGTTATTTTAAAATGAATTAATTAATTATTTATAAATACAAAGTTGAAACATAAATAAAACATAATTACGACATAAAATTTAAAGGAGATTGACCAGCTTTGGGCCCAGGCGTTACAAGAAAAACTTTAGGTTG
>DWTT01001763.1:0-11072 GCA_018250895.1 Carterocephalus mandan | reverse complement strand
TAATAGCCAGCTTACGACTTGTTCTTTGTGATAAAAAGTTCAAGATTATTAGGCGTTGATAAATTTACCTAGAAAGGTACACATTGTAAAGAGGAATCGGGGATATCAGATGTCTTGGCTAGAAACGATAAGTAGAAAATAAGTTAACTTGAAATTTACGATGCATGCTAGTTTATTTAATTAACACTACCAGTTCCCCAGGGGTAGCTTATGTAAATGAAAACTCTATTTCTTGCGCAAACTAAATCAACACATACAATATTGTTATATACTGAAGTTGAATACTTTATGTAGATGTTACAATTTTATCCGATGTGATTCTTCAAGTCAGATAAAGTGTGTTTGAACAGGCTATAAAAAACTTGATCAATGGATCAACTTAGTCATAACTCGCATAGTATGTCGTAAGGCGTTACCGCAAAAAATACGGCTATGATAACCGTATGCGTGGGCGCATAACCAGTTGATGTTTATTTGCGGGCAAGTGCAAGTGGCCTTGACCGAGTGTGGTGTACCGCCCAAATTTTGGCCCAATTATATCAAAGAAAGAATAACTTTAAAAAAATAAATAATTCGTTTGGTAGTATGTACTCGTATTTATATATCAGTTCTCACAGTGAAACTCATAGTGAAATAATGGCTTTAGAGATAGCGGAACTACTGTTAAATTTACTAGCCGATAGAATGACAAATAGACGCTTATACTTAACTTTAACGACTCCTTCAAGGTTAATAAAGATCGAATATGTTGATTCTTGAGACATAACAACTCTCTTAAGACATAACTCATAGCAAACTTAACTCAAAATAAACAGTTATACTTACTTAAAGTCAAATTGAAAAATTAACAAATACAATATACTTACTAATAATATAGAAATGGGAAAGTGTTTGTTGGTTTGTCCTTCTTATCCGTCTCAACGTAATGAAGGATCGACGCGATTTTTTGCATACACGCATATGGCTAGGAAAGTGACATATGAGGATTTGTGCTCAGTGTATGGCAGTAGGCTCACCACGTACATGGGACCTAAACATAACTGGCGAAATGTGGCAAAATACAGGCGTGATGTTATTTTTTTTAATTTGCAGCAGATCTAGACATTCAATGAGTCGATGGTGTCATTACCTTGGAGATTCAGGTCTGTTATTGAAAGTAACGCATGAAATCTCATGCGTTATTTTATCAATCGCATGATAGAATTAAATCCTTCATTCTAGACAGCATAATACTACCTTAGAGAACTTATAGGTACTATCTTAAAAACAGGGGCACCAAAATAATAATCCAGCAATTCATCTCCCAAATCACTTAATGTGAGATTAATGGGTTGTATTTTAAAACTCATTAATCATAGTTTCAGTTGATTGATAGACTTTCGCGAATTGTAGAGAGTTGTTGCTCCCCAGTGGAAGCGATGCCTTTAACTCGTGGTGTTAAATACGTGTCAACTGATATGCTATATTATTATTTAACGTTCCAGGGTCGTATTTTTGAATCTCACTCGCATACGAATACATGAAGTTGTATACGAATACAGTGCGATGTGGGGTCATACTATCTATATTATAACTATTTGGTACATACTTGAAAATTAACGACCTTAACAAATTCAACTTAAAAAACATCCTTAATGCTAGAACTTTATTTTAGCACAGTCCACTACAAGTCTCTCCTTTATGCATTAAGCATGGGAGTGCCGTTTTTGAAATGGTCTTAAATATTAACTTTGTTAGCCACGCAATTGCACATCGGTCACGTAGGAAAATAGGATCGTTCTTTTGTTATGATAAGACACAGAACGTGCTGATGAAACCTTAAAACTAGTACTGCATTCTTAAGAAAAGCAGTTATAAGTTTAAGTGGTGTTACGTGAAAGATTGTAGCTCTGCAGTATTCATAAAAAGTGTGATAAGAATAATTTATGTGATCCCGCTTATATGTTATTCAAGTTTTGTTTTAGTGCCGGTTTATTTCAGCGATTTACTGAGAATTTCTCTCGTTCTTATTGTTATAGCCTGCCTAATAACTTTGAAAATATTTTACTAAGTACTTTTGCTTAGTCATTATTGTCAATGGCTTCGTAGCGCGGTGAATCTCGAATATCGGCTAGGCAAACTTGAGTTTAGGGTGTTAAATTATTTGAATTCAGAGCGTGTCCACCGCCCGCAAAACACTACTATGCATATCGCGGGGGTGAGTATAAGTTTATTCTTGATAATAATTTGAATGATTTGAAGATTTGCGAACCCAATGAATTATGGGACAGAAGGCAGTCGTTTGACTTAAATCTAATGAGGGATAATTGTTGCATTGGTCCCTTGAGTGTTTAGCTCCAAACGATTTCTAAATCCAACAGCGATATAATGCGATGGTACGTGAATGTAATTGCGGCGGCATGCACCGTGCACAGTACATAGACCCCACTACTTTCCCCCGACCCAGTGCCCTCTCTGCGTCGCCTCATACGACCCACAACCATCTCACAATTCCGTAATGTCTCACATTTTACTTGATATTTGCCGTATCTCTGCAGCATGCACAGTTATGTCTAATAACGCAACGCATCACGATTCGACGACTGTCCACTCTGATACGTCGAGGCATTGATCGTAAATGGCATTTGCCCGCGTGGTCTCGTCACGAAATCGTGATACAAGCGTCAAAATTCCATATTTGTATTAAAATTATGTCGAACTAAGATATATATTTTGTATAAACTAGTATAACACTGTTATTTTTCATATTTACCATGTAAATGGAAAGTAAAATGGAAATTTTCAAAGGAAATTAGGACATACATGGAAAGTAAAATGGAAATTTTCAAAGGAAATTAGCTTCGTCTACACGATTTTCTTTAAATAATAAAGGTTAGTGCAGTAAGAACGAGAAATCAAATTATTTTTCCAGATATACTCGTAATTTTTTGCTCCGTCAAAGATTATAGAGTTAAGTTGATGGTCACCAACCATCAAGCTTACTCTATAATTTTCTGGTAAACTCATTTTCCTTCACATAAAACTAATCTATTTGCGGTGTTGGATAAACGGAATAGGAAACTAAATTACATTTTTCATTCGTAATAAATTGCAGATAGCATAGGTACATAATAATAATACAGTTTTAGATGAGTTAGTCGCGTGCCGTCTGCCAAATGTATATCTGCGAGTAATAGCCATGTAATTCAATCTTCACTTGCCTCGGGACTGCATTCAGAGAATTCTATTGCAATATAATATGAATAAAAACGTTTAAAATTGTATTGCTCGTTTTACCGTTATTTACCGTTATAAAGGAAAATAGAAGTTTAGGCCATTATTTAAATTAGAATTAGAGTTGTCTAATATCAATGCATCAAAAATTATAGTTAACTATGCAGGTAATTATGGTTAGCTAATAACGAAGCAGGAAGGCAACTTATACTTAAAATCTTAAGGATTCTGGTACAGGAGACTTAGGATTGTGCAAAAGCTTGGTATACTATAAGCTTAAGTATAAACATACCAATTAAAATGCAGAATGAAACTAGCACTAAACGAATTAATATGTTATGACTACTCATTGATGTTTTTCTATTAGCAAAATAGCTAACAATAAAGTAGAATGAAAAAGGACTACATACTCTGCTACATGAGCTATGCAGAGAATCACTATTATGGAACCTCAAACGACCTAATAGCCACGTAATTCTATTAGCGTTCCTTGCCCCGTGGCACTCTGAGGCAATAAACTAGAGGTTTCTTTTAAGATAAAATATTTGTAATCTTTGATCATTTTTTCTCTTATAATCTTTAAATTACTGTTTTCATTTAGGTATGTCTACTATTCGATATTTGATGTGCAAGTTTTGGTTGTATTGAACAATAAATAAATTTTAGTACATAGTTGTAATAGTTACTCGTTTGTCGTAGGAAAGCATTGCCAGTATCCAAGTTCACTCGCCAGCTCTACCGATCTGTTCTAACTGCATCCATCGTTCACGTTTTTCTACGGTGACTTGCGTCTACAAGAACAGTTATGCTGAGATTTTTGTCATTCCACAGTATTCGTATAGTGGTCAACATAAGTGAGACTACGTAGGCGTCAAATCGTGGCGGAAACCTTAAAGCCTTAGTCATGGCATTATAACATTTATTTGACGTGTAATTGCATTATTTATCTGTCACATTGACCTACTTTTGAATTTATTTTGTAAGTATGATACTAACTTATTATTATCATGACAAGTTGAAAATTATATCTACTTAGGATCGCCAAATGTGTGTAACCGTGTTAACTAAAAATAGAGTAAGCAGTTATATTTTTTACACATTCATTCATAACACGGATGTTGTGAATTTTCTGAAATATCTTTATCTTGAGTATGTATTAATAAATGCAGCATACTACTAACTATGCAACTATGAATTCTATAAAATAATTCCGGAAAATAATCATATTATATTGTGGTTTAAGTTATTGTACTTTTTCATTATTAAGTATTAATAAAAATTCACACGTTGCAGTTAAGTAATTTTAACATCATATGAAAGAACATCGCTTAAAACAAATCAGTAGTTTTGTTGTATGAATTGACAAATATACAAATATGACTTTCACTGGCAGTTTGGATTGCGCGTAGAAACATTTGTATTGTGAGATGGATGGATTTATCGCGGAGGTCGGGCTGCATGCGAGTGCGCACTCGTAGGACGTCGGCCGCGACCCACTAAGCTGATGATTAGATGAGAAAGTGCACAAGCTTCACAATTCGCTTCAAGTATACCAACCAGGAGCTAGAGCAATGCCCTTTCACTTATCCTGGACATGAAGTTATTTAAAATAGTTAATTGAGTAATTAACGATTTATCTTACACGAGGATCAGTGTCTATAAACCCACCCTTTAATTACAAAAATAAACATTATTTTAATAAACGTTATTTTTTTCTTTTGCCATCCACATCAATTGGTGTGGATTAGTAAAGACTCATTGTTTCTTTCGTTACAATGTAATTATGTTCTCAGTTATTGGTATGATTTAATGCTGACCGCGCGCTTTCACTTAACCTTTTAGGCGAAGATACTAAAACTAGATAATAATTTTATTGTTAACACATAATACCACGACCCTTTGTTATCTTGGATCTTGAGCCACAAAATATCCACAGTAATATCTAGCTAGTCAAGTCTTCTACCAGAAAGTTCCTTTCAGTTACTTGGCTACAATCCACTTTATCATATCCACAAAGCCACTAAAGACTACGCCTTGGGCCGATGGCTTTACGTTTCCTTCGAAGTACAGAAGCACATGGGAAATTTTGCCACTAAGTGGATGGGTATCCACTTTCCGGCTGTACCTATGCAGCTTAATATTATCGATCGGTTTATAATATCTCAAGTCGCGCGACCACAAACACTTGTGACTTAAGTTGAATTGATAATTTAGTATCGAGTATGCACGTTTGCATGTTATGCACGTTTGTTACTCGAAACAAGACATTTCTTCTGTTTTACTAATGCATTAAACGCTGTAAATATTTATTTTTCAAAGCATTAAAAATAGTACAGTGTTATTCCATGTTGGTAATCATGGAGATGGTGCCTTTATAGCTCACGTAATATGTGAACTGTAATTACGTACGTGTTAAGCATAAAGCGTGAATATACTACGTAGTTTAGTACAAATATAGATTATAAGAGTGCGTTTGGCTGATAATTTCTCATAAAACCTTACATTCCTTTAAAGCAATATAAATCTTAGGATCAAGTCATCTATTGCCCGCTGGTCTAGATAGTCGTAAGAGCATGTCATCAATTGTCTGATCCGAAGATGTAAATTATTGAGCATACTTGTGTCTACATACTAATACATATCATGTAAAAAAGGGATAGATGGATACTACAAACACTGAACTTTATAATGGTAATAATTTTACAATTTAGTGTTAGCAAATAGCATTTTTTACACTATAAAATTAACCATCATGTACTGAACGCGAACTTAGCAAAAGGTTTATAATTGTAATTGATTTTGTGTGCTACTTTTAAAGCGCATATTAGGTATTTAAATTTTTTTACTTGATATATCTATAAAACAATAAATAATATTGTAGCTAACAGTAGGTATCTGCATAATCCAGAATGCTACTATTGTCTGCATTGTCCAGCACTATCACATGGCATGCTACGAAATGGTTAGTTAGTAGATACTACGATGAGACCGGAGTAGCAATCAATTATTTTCGTTCCGTACATAGGTAACAGGAAATAAGATCATGTAAATGTAAGTGGCAATGTCCTTTTAAAGCGACCGGGCGATAGTCACTGAGGCGTTGCATTGCCGGGCGACACCCTGCGACTCATGTGCTGCGACTGGACAGTCGTTACAGACAGCTAGAGCATGACTCTGACCCGCCCAGATCGACTTACAACATAATTTCGAATTCAATGACACGATTACATACTTGGATAATATAATGCCTCACACTAGATTTTATTCGTGACCAGTTGATAGATCTTTCCGAACATACTTAACTCGCTTGGCTCGGTTACGTGACCTTGAATATAAGCTGATGGTGATCCATGAATTCAATTCAACTGCAAGCATATTTGCATCTAAGTCTAGGTAAGTTGTTATATTTTATGTTAAAATGTTTTGTTGGAGTAAATGTGTATTGTGGATTATATTTTATTAAAGCTATATCTTATCTCTATAAACGAGAAATTCTTGTTAAGAATTGGAATCTCGGAATCGGCTCCAACGATTTTCATGAAATTTAGTATACAGGGGGTTTCGGGGGCGATAAATCGATCTAGATAGGATTCATTTTTAGAAATATTTTTTTTCGTGTTTTGTCGATAATCAAAAATTGTAGACGACGCACCTTATTATAGAAAAATATAAAACTGTATACTTATAAGAAGAAAGAATAAAAACGTCAAGGCGCTGTCGCGATGAAGTATCAAAACTTTTCGGTGGCTTTTGTTTACCATCGCCAATAATTCTGGGTTTCTGTTAAAATATGTTAAACAATCGCAGTACAATTTCATGCGAGCGAAGCCGCAGGTGCCTCTAGTGTCTTATAAACTTTGAAATATTAAAGTGAGTATACGTCTTGGACTCGACTGTGTTCGTGTCGTGATTAATACATGTATAGCCTTTCACTGAACAAAATAAATGCATTTTAATTTATTAGATCTTTCTAAGCGCCCGTAGCTTATGGTATGAGACCTTAATCGATTTTTCGAAATAGAAAGTTATGACGTTTTAGTTCAAATGAATTTTAGATTCAATCAATTCACTACTTTTACCTGCTAGCAAACTTATGTACAAGTAATTTCAGAAAAATATTTGTTTAAATATTTTTTTCAAACCAAACTCCATCCTGTGTGTATGGATGGAGTTTCCATCCCTAATATCACACGTCAGTTGGGACAGTTGTTGGTCAGTTGCGGAAACGGACCTAAGAAAGGTTAAAGTAAAGGTACAAGGTAACTAAAACAAAGGTAGCGCTGCAAGGTTCAAACAATGTTTCTGCACTGTCATTAATGTAGGAACTAGTCAGAGCTTTTAGACAGTACATTGATATCTCGAACCTGTTCATACTAATGTTTATTGTAATGTAAGACACTTTACTTCAATTGTAAAGTGTCTTTGCATATCCTTTCTTTACATGGCCTCCGGGTAAGGTAGTAAAGACACCGGTCTTGTAACATGATTAAAGCTTAATAACATTTACAGACGGATCAATATATTTTGGTATATATTATAGACCGGGAACCACAGGGAACAGTGCTGATAAAATATTGCCCGTATTTCGCCTGCGGTTAGCTCTGCTTAAGCTGCAGATCTGATGCTACTTAGTAATAAGAATTGAATGATCCGTACTTATTCCTGCCAATCCATACTTAGGGTCTCCTTCCTTTCCGAGAGGAGACCCGTGCCCAATAGTAACACATTAAAAGGGTTATGGTGAATACGTACTAATGTGTTCCTGCAAAGTATATACTAGAACACACATGTCGACCTGCGTAAACGGGAATAAACTCCATACGTAGTTACGTAACAATCTCGTTTATTCTGTTCTGTATGCAAATGAGATAGATTCATCGTCGGCAATTCGACTACATGACACACCCATGTCATAACTCATGATCGCCTGGTCCAAACGTTTTACTTTAACTGCCAGTCACGGGTTCACTGTTGGTTTTTATAGAATGTAGCTTAATTGTTTCGATCAAGCGATAAGTGGCTTATGTAATACTACTATGAAGCAGTGTACAGTAATAGTGTAATAGTGTTACTTAATTAAACTAGTTTAGATATGTATCTATTGACAGTCAATGATCTATTAAGGAGTTTTCATTGTCTGTTTAGCGCTGAAGTGTGCGTACGTCGTATATTGAAGTTGTTTTGGTTTTTTTATTACGGAGCCCCGACTACAGTTCTGGCATAAGAGAGTTTTTTTTAAATTTTAAATACCTACGTACAACGGAATTGGTGACGGATACGCTATGTATTATACTACAAATATTAATTATTTATATATATGTTTCGCTCGTTGTCTCCGGTTACTCTTATTTAGAGGTGACCATCTTACCCCTGTCCTCATACCTACAGACCAACTGAACAAGTAATGTTCACATCTGCAACCTCTACTAACTGAACTAACCAACCCAGTCCCTACATGAGTCTCGTTCAATGCCTGTCATAGTTGTCATGGGCGGCATCGGATGCCTGTTTGTCTTATCATTAGTAAAAATCGAATCTTATGATTAATAAAAAATACTTACAAAATAATAACATTACATTACGTTACCATTATACGTAACTATAAATACATTTCAAATGATTGAGCCAGGCCGTGCGACTCGTGTGAAGTCTAGAGCGATATAATTTCCCGTCGTCAATTTTTTCATGTTCCATGACGACGTCTTTCTTCCTTGTAATTCTAGTCCTGCAGTGCGGTCAGAATTGAAACCACATTTACCTTTTTTATCGAAGCCAACGTTTATTGAACTGCGGTTCGGTAGAGTTTCATTCGGAAATATTTAGTGTACAGTTAGCACGTAGGATTGAAGTAATTCATGTTGGCTATTTATAACGGTACTGATTGTATTTTTAATTTGGTGGAGTTAATCAATTAAGATGGCATTTTCGTATTGACTATTAAAATCGGAGGTGCTGGTTTAAATTCAGATATCATGTTGAGAGTTGTTTTGTGAAAGTCTATTATTATAATTTTAACTAACTGAAAGATTTAGAACCTCCCTAAATTCATGTTGATTGAGACCGATATCGGTAATGTCCATGCATTCTGTGTTTCAGAAAATTTATGAAATTATCGTTTATTTACTCGACGTCGCAGCCAAATTTTTCTGATAGGTACAATTATTATCGTGCTTTTATTTAGGTATACAGATATTGGGGAATAAGTTGGAGAAACAAAGTGGATAAAAATTGGGAGTACAGAATAAATTTGGAATACTTTTTTGTGGTCAGACATAGCTTACATAAAGTATAATGAGTACGGCCGGGATGGAATTGGCAGTTTGTAGTGGAGGTCGTGCGGTGCGGTCATTGACCCTACGGCTCCCAGGATTGACTACTCCTGATAGTCGCGACAACGATAACATTATCCACGCTGTCAACTCGTCGTGAAGATCAGAACAAGTCACGGCGAAGTCAATTGTTTCACAACTGTTCAATGACGGACATTACCCTCTTTTCTACGAAAGTTCACATCTATTGACGATTTCTGTCACAGCGTTCACGAGACAATCAGACATCGATTGGTGGAGAAATCGCGAGAAAATATGTTTACCTATATTTCATTGGTACTTCAATTCGAAAATGTATTTCCTATATTCCTAGTTCGCAAATGACACGGTATATTATATAAGATGTCATGGTTGAAAAAAATGTAAAGAAAATAATCTATTTGTATAAATAGGAAAATTCACATTTAAATAATACCTATCAAATACACACAATTGTACATGCAAATAATGTTAGCATTAATATTACACTGGTTTGCCTAAAGGACCATACAAAAGACATCAACGCGCAGCGTCCAGTTTTAATCAACTTTGGAGGGATTGCCTGGTGTACCTACTTATTTTTTATTTTTTAATAGGTACTTGATATAGTTATAACTTAAGTAATATACTAAAGTTCGGATACTTATTCAAACTTATCGAGTAATTATTCTGATACTAATGTTAAATCTCTAGAAAGCAAGCAAAAAAGTTTATTCTTTTTAAAATTTGATACTTTGTTCATATGCCATTAAATCAATATACAAAAACCACATTAATAACCCCTTAACCTACTCAGAAAACTCACCAGATATCTGCGCTCTACGATTAATTTGTAATTATAGGCGGAAAATTTGGTGTGATAGCGTATCGAGGCGTGTCCGTTGTCAGTTGTTTGCGAAAAGAATTCTAACGGACCGCCTCCATGTTAGGCGTCAGATCAGTGTTACCGTATCTTTGCTCGGTGGAAAAAAGATAATATCACAGAAATTGGACTATCACGATAATATCACAATGAAATCATTGACATAAATATCTGAATCGAGCGGAAGTCAACGATCAAGACATCTGTTCGGTCTTTTGTTTTTGTCTCATTGCTTTTTATTCGTCTACAGTTTTACTACAGATTTGCTCTATAAATCAGTTTTATCACTAATCGGAACAAAAAAATTATAACAAAACCTATATTTTACAATTAAAATCCCTCGTTAATAACTTTTTTCACTAACGGTTGATGTGTCAAGATATTTAAGGACTGTTATTTTCGGAACTTTAGAAAGAAACTGAAATTGCTTTAGTGGCATTTATTGAGAGGTAAAGGAAAATAAGAAATTAATAACGTCAGTGCTGCTGAGTAAAAAACTTAGCTGTAGTTTCAACAAAGTTAAAACATTAACTTTCTTTCTGAATTCTAACTGTATTTAAAGTCGTAAAAGTAGTTTTTACAAAGATTTTATCGTATCTCGGCCATCCATATGGAAGTTTAGCGGCAATGCGTGATATGTTTAGTTTATATACTCTAGAAAGACAATTTAACACCATGGCATTTTGTAT
>DWTT01001762.1:0-11073 GCA_018250895.1 Carterocephalus mandan | reverse complement strand
GTCAGTCAGTCAGTCAGTCAGTCAGTCAGTCAGTCAGTCAGTCAGTCAGTCAGTCAGTCAGTCAGTCAGACAGTCAGCTTCTACTTTTATATATATAGATATGAATTAAGCTGGTCAAAATTTGTACACAGGGTTTCATGTTATCTACAATTAGGTATTTAATTTTTTCATTATCTTACAAAATACAGACAAAAAGAAAAACACGTATTCTATTCATTTAAATCACAGTGTTTTATACTAATATAACTTTTATCCTGTATTCCAGGACAATTTCTTTAGTTTCCGGGATGAATAGTATATTTGATCCGTCAGTCTAAGGAATTCATTGCATATTTTCACCAAGTTTCATTAAGATCGGCTAGGTAGTTTTTGATTCCATCGCCCACATAGGAACAGACTCAACAGACTGACAATAAATTACAGAAAAAAATAGTTACAAAATTAATCATGTTATTTTATGGTGTCTTATAAAATGTCCCGGACAGAACAGTAGGGTAGTCACCTAGTATCTATAAACGGGGCACTCACGCGCGCTCCACACCGCTGATCCGCAGCACGATAAACTCGCCGCTGCCTTTGTATTGTCTGGCCGTCCAAGTCCTACGGGCGCTATCACGCAGGCAAGATAAGCTGGCCGGTTACCATTGTCAGGCAGCTCTGCGGGGCGTATCGCGCTTCTATTGCTCCTAATTAATAAAATCCGAGAACAATTATTTTTGGATGGATGATCGTTTTATTTTACGCCACTCAGTATATAAAATCGGTTCGGCTGTCGCCCATGTTTTAGTTAACATAAACGTGATAGTTTATCAATATCTAGACTTTCGTGAAGCGTGTCTAATCACCTCATAGCGAAATAAATTATTTAACTTTGACTTTGTACATGACGGTTAAAGTGCATTAAAGAAGTAGGTACACTCATTCATTCAAAAAAATATTCATGATGCCATGCGACCTCCGGACGACCGGGGCGAGAAATCAATCACCAAGCCCCAACGAACACACTCGCCAATCTATCCTCAACAATATAAAATGTTTGTAAAACAAATTTTAAATGCTCTGATAATAAATAATTAGACATAAGTAAATAAGTAAATGGACATTAAAAATGTTAAAACATATTCATCACCATGATGAAACATGGAATATTTTGCCAGCTCAAGGTATATTTTTTTATTTTACTTGAAATTCCCAGTTGTAGCTCGAAATCTGGATTCGTGCGCGTAGTATAGAAATATGCCGATACGTGATCCTTTACTATCGGCCTCATTCGCCATTTCAAAGTCGGTCACCGCATTATGGAAAGAGCTATAGGTACTTGGTATCACGACAAGACTGGATTCGTAATGATGAAATCCGTAGACGAAAGAGGGTTACCGACATAGCTCGTCGAGTTAGCAAACTGAAATGGCAATCTCGTAGGACTCGATTGACTGACTGCAGGTAACCTCTGAATTTATAGGGCACAGGACCGGGAGGAGTGGCACCGATTAAGAGTGGCCTTTATCCAGCAGTGGAATTCAAAATGCTGATAATTGGTATGGAAATAGGCTTACCCCCGCATGGCTTTCCCTATGTGCAGCTATCCCCTCCGAATTTCGTTCAGTTACACTTTCGTGCCGATGTCTATACTTAAGTGTTTTCATCAGGTACACGCGAGCAAGCATACGTATACGCGATGTCGGCGGCGGCGCTGTCGTGGTCGGTAGCGCGCGCGTGCGCGGCGGGTGCGCTGGCGGCGTGCTCGTGCGCCGCACCGCCGCGCGCGCCGCCGCGCCCTCCGCGCCACGCCGCGCCTGCCGAGCCACACGCGCGCTTCAAGTGGGGCGGTTGCGGCGACAACTTCCACTGGGCCGAAAGGTCTGAGCTCCACTTGTCCTTTTGTAAGAGATAGGTTTAAAAAAAATTGTTTTCGATCACCTTTTGTATATCGGAACACCTCTTTTACACGAGCCACAACTGATTTTCTATTGTGTCTGTTATACGAAGCATACGAAGTATTACGAAGGGAATAGGGATAAGCCGAATATTACGTTGTAGAATTTTTAAATAATCATTAATCCGAAGTAGTTTATGCTATTGTTTCTAGTCGGAACGGAGAGAAACCAGAGTACAAATCACACAAACAAGAAACAAACCTTGCGCAACAAACCCGAACTTCTTGAATATAGATTTTGCTTTTTTTCATTTTTTTTTAATGTTAGACTAGCTGACCCCGCAAACGTTGTTCTGCCATATGAAGAATCAAAGTGAAGCCACGCTTCACATGAACGACGGTTAAAATAAAAATACTAAAATAGTGTTTAAAAAACATTTCCCGGTGGGCTCAAATTGTGAATCTAAACCATCCTCGAATACCGATCCAACATCTATCCAGCTGTTTAGGAGGAGTTCACTGTCATACACACGTAGGTACACAAGAAATATAATTTAATAAGATAATTCAAAGAATTCCAATGATCTATCGACCAACATGTAAACTATGCCTACACTAAACTAACTTCTAAGTGGGAAGTCGTAACATGATTACTAGTGGCATAGAAGAAGGACAAAGGGGTAGTGGTTACCTAGGTCGGTAACAACCGACATTTGTGACAGTAAAAATAAAATAAAAAGTTCCTCTAAATGTAACGTGGTGTTAGTATGTATTTCTAAGAAAATAGGTCTTCATGGTGTGACTGATGACCCTGTACACGGTTACCTATGTTCTATTTATTTAGTTGATTTCAACTTTCAGATTCGCCAAACAATTTTTAGACGCGCACGAAATAGATGTGCGAGATGGTAAAATAGAAGACATTTTCGAAATGGAAACGACGACCACGGAGAGGGCGACGACGACTCTGCAGTCGACCACAGCACCACCCGTCGTAATTCTGGTGGACGACCAGCCCGCGCCTGCCAACACTAGCGGCCCGCCCGCCAGGAAGGGCCGGAAAGGCCGCGGCCGCAAGCGGCTCCCGAGGTCCCCGCGGCGTGGCCGACCCACACGAAAAAGGTTTAGATCTAGGTAATTTTTAGTAAAGCGTTAAGTAAAACAAGAACCAATGCTCAAGATAATTAAATCGCACACATTCAATATAGTTGCATGTTATGGAGTGAGGCACTGACAATAACGTGTGTATGGTTCAATCGCTACAGGTACAGCTACGAGGAACAGGACATTCGGCACCGGAATATCGAGTATCGCATGGCGGCAGACGACCCGCGCTTCGACCCACAGGTGGACTTACGAACGCGACTCGAGCGCCTGCGCCCGCTGATTGCCTCAGCTAACCTGATCAACAGCCGTTTTGGACGGAAGGTAAGTTACCTGCACACGGGATAGAAAACCGATGAAGCATTCCTACAATTCCTAATAATTTGCCTGCGGAGTGACCACTTGGCATTTGCAACCTGAACTAATACGAGCGCTGAGTGTAGTGAAGAATTAGCAAATAATGAAGATGATTAGGTACAAATTGGCGCTTGCATGCAATGCAGGTGGTGTCGAGCGGCATGCGCACCAAGTGCACGTGCCACGGCGTGTCGGGTTCGTGCTCGGTGCGCACGTGCTGGCGGGCGCTGCCTCCTCTAGCGCGCGCCGCGGCCGTGCTGGCGCGTGAGGCGGCCCGCGCCGGCCTGCTGCGCGCCGCTCGCCGCTCCCGACCGCCGCGCCCCCGCCTGCGCTACGTCACGCCCAGCCCCGACTACTGCGAGCCCGACCCCGCTGCCGGATCGCTCGGCACGCACGGACGGTACATTGCAACTGCTACTTCTCACGATTATGTAGAATCTCGACAAGAATAAGAGCAAGTTTAACTAATTATCTTCAGTAGGACACAATAAACGCAAAACGGGCTTACCCCAAGTCCCCTAGCCACAGCAGCCGAAACTATGCGTAGCGCCGTACCTTCCGCCGACTGTTTCAGCCAAAATCATCGCATCGCGTTACGCGGCCGAAAGTTCGCCGCGTGTAGTTGAACGTTCGGCGTGTGCTTCTCTATTCTTATTTAACTTTTTAACATTTTCTTCTTTATTTAACACTTCTTCTAAGCCAATATTGTAATAAAATCAATTTTTCTTGGCATTTCAACACGTCACAATCACACATCACAAAGTCACGACACCGACGCCACATAATTTTTCCGTCGCGTAACGCGCTGCCGGCATCCCGTTCATCTGATCGGCGCGTTTGGTGTCAAAAGGTACTCTGTGTTTGGTGTGTTACGCCAACCGAATACTTCGACCGATAGTTAAGTCGCTGAAGTATCGGCGCCGTACTTTCAACAGGTGTGTCGCTACACATAGTAAATTATTTTAACACATCTGCAGCATAAAACTCAGTGTCATTTATGCAACAAATCATGATTATAGAAAGTGCAACGCAAGCCTTGGAAGCGGCGCGGGCGGGTGCGCGCGGCTGTGCTGCGGGCGCGGACGCGTGGCGGTGCGCGCGGCGCGCCTCGAGCGCTGCCGCTGCCGCTACCACTGGTGCTGCCGCGTCGACTGCCAGCTGTGCCGCGTCACCACTGAGGACCACTACTGTAACTGATGACATCATCACCAACAACTTTAGAAGGAACCACCTAAGCTGACTTAGAACGAGAAACTTACTAACAATTGCTAACCGGACTATTGCTAACACCAGCTAAGAAGACTAACTATCACTAACAGTCCCTGCCCCAGTCCTCGTTCCCGCTGACTGGCCAAATAATGTTCTTATTAACTCCACTAATTGGACTAACCATCCCAGTCCCTATTTGAGTCTGGTTCAAAGTCAGTAGCAGTTGTCATGGGCGGCAGCGGATGGGTGGTGCTACAAGCTCGTTTGCGTTATATCCATAAAAAAGAAGCTAGGTACTTGCGCTGCCTGGTTGCGGCAGTCGATAGCCAGCTGTCACAGGAAGAGTGGTGTCAGTTATTATCCAAACTATCATTCCTGAACTGAATTCTCGCATCCACTAAAAGCCACTTGTTCAACTTTAATTTTAGGCTATAGATACTGTATATTCCAAAACACACTAATAATATACTTTTTTTATCGTATATCATGACCGCACTACAGACATTTTGCACGTATGCCATTAGGTAAAATTAATTAAACGGTCTTGCACGCTATCGGGCTAACCAGAACACCCCACAAAACCTGCAGACAGTATCCAATGTTTTAGATACTTACCTACTCATATAAAAAAAACGATTGCCACTGTGTCCTAAATATGAGCATCTAGGTTTAAGTCTTAATACATATTATTACACAATAGTACAGAATTAAGATATTAAAAATCTGTCTTAAAGCCAAAGACAAAACAAGTTCCGTAAAAACCATTTCCCGTACTAGTCATTTTATTATGATAAGAGACTTGGTGTAAAAATCAATGAATTTAAATGTAAGTTAGTAGTTTCTTAAAATAATAATGTAGAGTAGAGATTAGATTAAAGACCCACCAACACAACCCACATACAATGGTACTTAGATTGTCTATTTGTGTCCTATTTATATAGAAAATGTAATATAGGTACCTAAATATTTAGCGTAGAAACTTGACAATAATGGTGTTTATAGTATTTATATATCTCGCGAGTCAGCACCAGACGAAAGTTCTCGTATAAATTAACCAGATAATTACCTACTAAGTACATATTTAAATTAATTCGCTGAATCCATAATATTTTTTAAATGCTAAGCTCACAAACGCTGGGAACCAAAACCTTCGTTTGCCTTTTGCTTGCCCCTCTATTTGCTTTATTATTTATTGTGCAAGAGTTGAAATAAAAAAAAAATTATGTATTATTTAATCATGGTATGTATCTGAATTATTTTACATAGGTATATTTGTTTTATATTTTCAGATGTGTAACCATTCCTTCATATGGTTGTAAATAATTTCGTAGTAACAAATAACATTTAAAATTATTACATGTAAGTATCATAGTTCCATACCGTTAGTCTTTAGTGATACATTTAATAGATGATGTAACTAATAAGATTTTAACATTAGAAATGTAGAGATAAAAAAACATAAGTAGGTGTTTAAATCAATGTAAATAAAGTCGTACTTAGACTGCGATGTTTTATTTTCCTTTCAAATTGTTTACGTATGCAGCTACCTAACGGATATGCTTTTTACATAACAGAATATCCCTACATCGTATAATAGATAAGTGTAACGAAATTTAAAATCTAGAGCCAGCCCTAGGTCGGAGGATAGGAGCGACCACGGCAGCGTTTATTTACCGCAACTTACGAGTACCTTTATGTCCCACTGGTGGGTCCTACACTACTGAATAATTTTATTCCCCGTAGACCCACACTGCACTAAAGAATTAAAGATATTACAAAAATCATAAAAACTGACTGAAAAAATTTACGAATATAATTAGTTACCTACCTTCTCATTCTTCAACAAATCTGATTCCTAAGTGTTGTTGTTCATAATTAGGTTTTTTTTTACTTTAAATTAGATATAGGTAGGAATTTAGTGTTATACAATTTTTCTAATACATGTCGGTCGCAATAAGCTCCATTGATGAAATTATGATTCTCAACAGATAAAAGACAGTTTTGTTTCAAGTAACCATAGTAATATTTTAGTTCAGTTTGTCTACGAGGAAATTAAAATACCTGTAGGTAGACCCACCAGTGGGACCATGGCGCTACTTACACGAAGCATTTCGTGCCATCACCACGAACCTTTCTTTGTCTCCACTGATTCTTTACCACACGGGCTCGGGTCTTTTCTGGGAATTGAAAGGGTCAGGTCATAGACCACCACGCTGGCTAAGCACAGATTGGCAGACTTCACTTTTAGAACATTATGGTGTACTCTCTCCGTAACAGCAGGTGACATTTAATTTGTTAAATCGTGCGTGCCACTTGGATTTGAACCCACACCCCTCGAGTGAAAGGCGAGTTTAACAATCACTGGGCTGTCACCGCTGTCTCAAAGCATTTGAGGTTATTTAAGGGCAAACCTTTAGATATCTAAACGACATTAAAATAAGAAGTGTGTCAGAAGGAATATGAAATAAAATACATAGTAATTTGAAAGTGTTGGTTTAATGACCGTTGAACTCATGAAATAGTGACGTAAATTGACATTGCTGCTATGTAGAAGAACTATGGTTAAAGTGCATTTTGATGAGTGATATCATCACCAAACCTATGCTTCATAGACACTAATTAAACTAATAATTTTATTTATTACATGTACGAAAAAAAACGGATTTTTTAATGTAACCCAATATAACTGTTTACAAGTTTCATACCAACAAAATACAAAATAATATAGTTATCACATTGTAACATTAGTACATGTAACACAGCATTGTCTATCACTTATCATCTATAGTAATTAATCACTTTATCTTACTACTCACAAGAAAATAGTCAACAACAAAAGAACTTATTAACAAATTAATATGAAACAAACGTGTATTGGTCCATTTAATCAGATACCTAAATATACTAAGCAAGTATTAAAAGGAACGTTTTAAGCCGAAGTACAGATTTGTTAACATTTTATTGTACCTATATTTAATTTTAATTGCTTTAACTAAGATTAAATAGTTCCTTAGGTATTATTAAATGGCTGGATTAATTATAATATTTTGTTTATACAAATCATACCTACAAGAACTAAATTAATCTAAGCCGAAATTGATACAAACATTTATTCATACATGTGTGAACTATATATTGTGTGATCTTCAAATTGAGCAGTGTAAAAAATCAGAAATATAAAAAATTAACTAGCATTGTACAAATGTACCGAACCTCGAATCCCCGAAACACACTGGTACGCAACGCACTGGGAGCTTTCAATACAACCTTCACAACAATTGGAATACACGACACTAGTATTGAGTTAAATTTATTATAAGTCACGTTATTTGCGACCGTTATAACTCGGTGTGCTCGTGTTCATCTGCAATTAAAAAAATATACAATTTTTGATTTTTCTTAGAGTATTAGTCATGTATATATAGAAATAGAAATACAAAAAATACAAATACACACACAGATATAATGTAACATTTTCAATTTTAAATACGAGCATGTATAAGCAAATTATAGCAAAATAACCGAGCATTATGTCATGACTCTAAATGAAGCCATGACATTGATTTTCAGTACGGACCTGTTCTGAGTGTTAAAAAAATACTAGTTCTTGCCCGCAGTTTCGCCCACGGAAAAATGTAATCAAGTTAAGAATTAGTGCAGCGACATCTGTTGACCGTTTGTCAGACAGCTTTCCAATAAACGTACAAAGCATCGGAATAAGAAAGTTTCCTATGAGCTAATCTAGGTTAATCGTCTTCCTATGTGCCAGTTCCCATCTAAATCCGTTTTCTAGGTTTGGAGTGATTGAAAATTAGAATCGTTCAGATTTTATAATATTTTTATAATAATTATCATTACCTGATTTAAAACTCGCGGCCGAATCTTCGACTTGATGCGTATCCACCGTTTCCTACACAACCAAAACATGATTAAAAAAATCCACGCCAATAACACTCTTGTAATATATATTATGTACGAGTATATTTAAATATCTTCCCAGCCAGGATTTGAATTGAACCAGAGGCCAGTAGCTTGGTAGCTATTGTTTGTGTGAGTGGTGTAGGGAGGTTGCAGGTCGCGCAAGCTCGTTTGCTATATTATATCTGTCCGCGCGCACCACGTCGACGCGCGCACATCTCTAGACCAGCGCACATACCATCTGCCGCACTGCCATAATTTGCTCGGACACTCACGTGCCACACGCACACGTTCATCCGACTTTTGAAGTACTTTATGATACACCAGAATACAGTCCTCTCGTTAACAGTTTGATCCTTAGGAATTATTTTCAGAGGAATTGTGACTACAAAGCGACCTTCTTCACTTCACAATATCTATAAAAAAAACGGTGGTACCTGGTCGTGATCGGTGTGCTGGTAGAGGCCGCGGCGCACGCGCGCCTGCAGCGCGCGCACCTCCTCGTCGTACTCGCGCCACTCGGGCACAATGCGCATGGCCGCCGACAGCTTCGCCTCCTTCGTCAACGGGTTGTTGCACTGCGGGCGAGCGTTTATTTATTTACGGCAAACAAATATAAAATTCGAAAGGATATGTATGTGACGTAGGTTGGTAAGTGAACACCCGGCTCGTGTCGAAGCAAGTTTATTACTGCTAAAGTATATCGGTTTGTTATCTGACATATAGCTGCGCGGGTATGCAGTTCGGGGGAAATAATAAGGCTGGAGAACCAATGATCGCTTACGACTGACAATTGCTCGCCCAGTTCAAGGCGATACATTAAATTTCGACGCATTCAGAGCTACAGATATGCGAGCCGCCCAGTAACCGAGAGCGGCGCATTGTGTAGATTGGTATGCGCCGACACACAATCGTAATGAACATGACGGGTTATAACAAAACTATATTTACCAAATCAATGGTCTTCGCATACTTCTTGGAGCCCTCATCACACCAAGTTTCGCACCATAGCCACTCCTGAGGAAGCGACTTTATGGCTACTTGATGGATCATGTTGTTCGGAAGGTCCTGGTCTGTGGGAGGAGTACAACATTATCACTTCGGAGTATTTTTTGATTACGAGTCATACGTTAATTGGCAGGAATCAGTTTAAAGGGTTGCGTAGTAACATACAGAATATTATATCCAAAGAAAATTAAAAAACACAATAACTTTGACCCTTTAGTATATATAGTAGGTACGTACAAAACTTTATGACAGCTACGTCAGGAAAAGGCGTAGTAATGTTTTTAATCGTTACAAATGCAAACTTACTAAAAGTGGTATGATTGGCAGGCAGGCATCGGTTTGTGGATGGGTGACCGCTGATGGCAAAATTTCATGGGCGCCGTCGGTCCCAATTGTTTTATATGGTAAAAGCAATAGTTAAACCTTGTCGAAGACCTTGGCTTCAAGGTGGCTTTAGAACATTCGACACTGGGTTGGCCACTAATCCCTCCACAAATCCCCATTTGAGCAGTTAGGTGGATTATGCTCTAGCTAGACCTTTCGCAGTCTTTGGGGGAGACCCGTGCCCGACAGTGGGATGTCTATGGATTGCAGCTACTCGTATGCTCACCGAGGTTGGAGAGGCTGTTGGGGTCCTGGCTGAGCGCCTGGTACTGGCCGCGCAGGCGGTCGCCGGCGGCGATGCGGCGGAAGCGGCGCAGGTTGACCACGTACAGCGCGCTGATGTGGTAGCTGCGGCCCTGCAGGTGGTTCCGCCAGTAGCCCTGCTTCCAGAACCTACATACACACTCCGCTTACTTATTCGTCATCATTTGGTAATTGTGTTTTCGAATTAAGCGATTCATATAGTGAAGATCGAACTTCACTTCAAAAAGTACGTTTGATCTTATTTCTTGGATTTGCGTGGCAGGATGCAGATAGATGCATATTACATATACGTAAAATATTTATTTTTTAAATAATGCGCGGATAGAAGTATGTGGCCATAGTAAAAGCGCAGAAATATAAAATTATTATTCAAGAATAATGGATGGATTTTAACAGAAAGAGAATAATCATAGGTTAAGGTACGATACTGGTACTGACCTATACAACGTGTACTAATGATAGGTTGTATGACTATGCTCAGACAGATAACAATACAAAATAATCGTACCTGAATCCTTCCATTTCCTTCCTGCTATCACAGAATGGCGTGTAGCCGTAAGGTGCACCGCCTAGGTCCAGATCTACCAATTCCTTTAAATCTGCTCGCACGATCTAGAGCAAAAATTTACAATGTAATTATAGGTTTAGTAAAAGTATAAACTTTATTTTTAATAATTATAATAATAATATCGGTGGTCCAGTCGCAAGCGCGACTGCTAAGCCAGACGTCCTGGGTTCGATCCCATTTTGGGATTTGACATTTGGGTTTTTCTAACTTGAAATTCCAGATAGCAAGAAGTCTAGATTTGTTTCCGGTGTATGGTAATATGCTCACATGGGAGTTGAACGGTCTGCCCACCGCTCCGGGAAATAAAGGCTCGATGTTATGTTGTATTAATAAATGAATGAAAAGGGAATTTTCTTTATTTTTTATCTATCAGTATTATTATGAA
>DWTT01001761.1:0-11074 GCA_018250895.1 Carterocephalus mandan | reverse complement strand
TGAAGCTATCGAGCTGAAATTTGGCACACATATTTGGTTCCGATGACAATGCATGAAAATAAAAATAAAAAGTTTAAAAAGCTTTTTTTAAAAAAAAAATTTTTAGCGGTATAATTAAAAGTTCACCCGGGCCATCGTCCACCAGCCAGCTGATCGAATGCTTGACGCAGTCACACGGTTCTTGACATTCAATCCTCGAGAGTTGCAAAGCAACTGGACATTTTATATTCGTAGAAACGCATCTTTAAACAAACTTTAAATTGACTTATCCAATGATCCTTTTCAATGTTTGTTTCAGTTGTCATCGGCGGGGAATGAGTTCTTTATAACGAGCAAGTAGACCTAGTTAATAGGTATGTCGCCAATGAATATGAGCAACACCTACCCTTACTCTCTACCTCTACCCACTTTAGATAGGTGGGTAGGGCGGTAGTACCGAACCCACTTACCTACATCTACCATTCGGTCGAATTTTTAACAGATATCTCTTATCATGGAGGCATGTTCAAAACATACCTTCACCTAGAAGCATAATACCTACTTAAATATTTCTTGCGCTAATAAACTTTTTAATTAACCTAAGTGTTCGGCCCAACGCGTGGCCACAGACCATATTAAAAAAATCGCACCTCATAATCTACAACTTAATTGCCCTCCATTGCCGCGCAATTTGTAAAAAGAACAACACGATCAATAATTCATCAAAATGGCGGGCTGGGCTGTCTATCAATATAATAATTCTGTCAAAGTTTAATTGAAATTCTGTGCCGCGTTCAAAAGCGCCCGCAGTATTATTGATACATTATGAGGCGAAAGAGCCGTACCGGCAATTTACAACTGAATTACAAATCTCTTCCATGCCCACTAAAATACACAATCGGGTTAAATCAATTGTGTACACCCGTCCCTTTTTGCTGCCTACTGACTCTAACGCGTTGGAGAGGGATAGCGATAACAGTTTGCGTCGAAGCATTAACAACCTCGGTTGCCGCCTACAACGAACGGAGTAGGGAAACATGTTTGTTTTAGGGCGTGTCCACAAAGACACGAGCGGGGCGCAGTCACTCGGCAGCCGTCGCCGCGAGCGCAGTCCCGTGACAGCTGACGTTTCAATTGACAGATAACAGATAACCAATAATAACGTATTCGAAATTCAAATGTGCTAATCGAGTAACGTGTGTGTGAAATGGCTTTCGAAGACCGCTGCAGTCCGAACCAAGCGAACAGTCCTGGTCCAGTCAACGGAAGGGTTCCAGGGCCGCATTCGAACATCATGACGTACCCTCAAATGCAGTACACGTGTACCACGATCGAGAATCGATTCGACCGGAGTTCCCCGATGGTTAAAGTTCAGCCGAGTTCGCCCCCGCCTAGCCCGGAAGAAAACTACCAGAATTACTACGAAAACGATGTCAAGCCTGTCATAAACGAAGTCAGGTTCGAAGACAAGCGTCCCCAGCAACTGGCCGTTCCGTTTTCTATAAGCAACATTCTGCATCCAGAGTTCGGGTTGAACGCGATACGGAAAACAAATAAAACTGAGACTAAGACACACGGCAGTCTGTACAAGCCTTACGACCTTACCAAAGACTATGCTAAGTATAATTTCGAGTATTTGAAGTCAAAAGACAGCGAGGTGAGTTCGCTGCCTCCTTTAGGAGGTTTGAGGCAGACGGTGTCGCAAATAGGGGAGGTGCAGAAGGAGATAAGACAAGAAGTTCAAAAGAGGCCCGATTCGGCCAGTTCCATTGTCTCTTCGACGTCGAGTGGAGCAGTTTCCACCTGCGGCAGTACAGACACGAACAGTCAGTCAGGGAACCTGTGGCCTGCTTGGGTGTTCTGTACGAGATACAGCGATCGACCTAGCTCTGGTAAGTTTTATGTTTGATAGAAATATCTACAAGGCCTATATCACTCGGGAAATCTTGTTATTAGTGAATGAATTTTCCTCCGATAGGATCTATATTTACTTAAAAACTTTTACTTTTACTTTAGTACTATTAATTTCTACTCTTCATTAAAATACTTATTATGGATATAGGATAACAAACGAGCTTGCAGCACCACCCATTCGCTGCCGCCCATGACAACTGTGCCTGACTTTGAACAAGAAGAATAGGGGCTAGATTAGTTCAGTTAGCTGAGAGAGTTAGTAAGAATATTAGTTAGTCTGTTCGTTAGTGGGTATGAGGACTAGGATCTATTAGTCCTGTTAGTTGGCGTTAGTAATAGTAGCAGTAAGTAATTGTTAGTATGAGGTCTCTTTCTACGTCAGTCACAGATGTGTTGCTACCCTTGAGGACTAATATGGTCGCCTCTAAAAAAGTGTAACCGGAAACCACACCTTTCCAACCGGGCCATAATTGCTTTAAAAACAATTATTACACGGCTAAAATGGTACTAGGTACCGTGGCGGGCAGTGGTACTGCCCCGGGCGAACTCTATATAGAACAAAATAGGTTTCATATAAACCTATTTGATTTCTATAGGCTCTACCACCTAAGGTGATTCCTATTGAATAAGATTGTATACTACATATTACATAGTTAAATCTTATTTAAGGCTTCTGGTATAATCTGTTAACATAGTTATTTGTTACATACTATAAGCTGCAACCCCTAGACGTCCCACTGCTGGGCACGGGTCTCCCCCACGGACACAGCTGTGGGAGGCCTATTCGAATTCGAATTGGTGGAGGGGTTAGTGGCTAACGCAGTGTCGAATGTTCTCAAGCCACCCGTAGGTCGTCGACAAGGCTTAACGACTGTTTCCAACATTGAAAACAACCGGGACCGACGGCTTATCGTGCCCTCCGAAGCAGGAACGTTAAGCCGTCGGTATCGGTTGTTTCCAATTGTTAAAACAATCTTTAAGCCTTGTCCAAGACCTTTGTTGCGTAAGATTTCGATCCTGGTTATTAATGCCTCTACTAATGAGTATTGGAGCAGCGTGGTGGAGTATGCTCTAGAACTGTCTCAGCTGTGGCTGCGGGAGAAACCTGTAGGTACCCAACAGTATACCGCGAGGTTGTAACCAGTTGTAACTACTACTGTGCTACTACTAAGTATGAAGCGCCTTCTACTTGTATGAATGAATAAATAAAAGCTTATTTTGATTTAAAATATTGCAATACAAATCTGGTGAACTCGTTCATTGTGCATCTGAAAACGTCAATAAACTTAATTTACTGAGGATTTTATGTGAATGATGTCTTTTGTTAGTCTGCTTTTGTGTAAATAATCATTGTTTTACCTACCTTAGTATACGAGGAAAACGAAAGGAAAACATCGACCGCAAAACCTATTTTTAACTAGCCCTATTTTTGGTCCGCCTTTTGTTCCTATTATTTTATAGGTCCAATAAAGATTTAATAAATAAAGAAATACCTATCCGCAGTTGAAGATTGAAGGCGAATAACTAATAAGATTTAAAAAATAACAATCTATAATTTTACTCTGTTTTTCTTGAATGAGTTCTTATTTTGGCAATCTTTCTTAGCACTCATTTTTATTGAAATATTAGTTTTAAAAAGTAGCTACAACCCATAGACGTCCCACTGTTGGGCACGGTTCACAGCCACAGCTGGAGGTCTAGAGCATACTCCACCACGCTCCAATGCGGATTGGTGCAGGGTTTAGTAGCCAACCCAGTATTGAATGTTCTCAAGCCAAGTCTTCGACAATTAATTTAAATAAAAATTGTAAAAATTAATAATAATAGATAATAATGGTTTATCGATCGATAATTTTAGCATTAAAACAACCGGAACCCATGAAGTGGGTAGGTAGGTGCTACTTAACTCGGTCGATCACATATGATCGTCGCAAGCCATTGGACTAAGAACGCTACTTAGTATTTGTCGATACTATTGTCCTTAAACTCTGAACACCTCTGAGAGGTGACAATTATTTACATACAGACTACTAAATATGTATGTATTTTTTTATCAAAGTCATCCTTTATCCTTACCATATTATATAAATGGGAAAGTGCATTTGTTCGTTTGTCCGCCTCAACGGAATGATGTATCGAGAGTAACATGATCCTTGTTATCCCGGAAAATTGCACGGTTCCCGTGAAAATTGACAAAACCCTGTAATAATCATTAGATTTACAATCGTTTTTTTGTTGATTTGGTGGATTGTCTTTCTTCTCGTCCTCAACGGAATGATGGATCGAAACGCTTTTTTGCATAGATGTAGTATACGGCTGGGAGAGTGACATAGGATACTTTTTATCTCGGAAAATTGCACGGTTCCTATGAAATTGACAAAAAACTGGAATAATCGTTCGATTTTTAATCGATTATTAACTATCGATACATTTTTAATCGATAGATGCTCTCTCAGATTATGATTATCCGAGTTGCAGGTGAAGCTAGATTTTGATAAGTGGTAATCTTTGGTGTAACTTGCCGTTGATAAAGTTATATCTGCTTATTTTTATACCGTGATGGTAGATACCTATAGTTCTGTACGTAAAACGATTTGACACGGGCGGAACCGCGGGGTAAGCTAGTCTTAAATAAATGCATGCAAATGTTCCTCGCCTCCTTTCAACATGGCATACACTGGCAACTGGTAACGATCAACAAGTTTAGTATACCTACATTGTATGGAGATTAACAGAAATTCGGTAAAGTTGACATGAGTTTTGTCACTTCGGAAACAATGTAATGCCTAGATTAAATACGTAGAAGTTGTAGTTAAAGTAAGAGAAGCGTAAAACACTATAGAAGATTTTATGAGAATGTTTGAAAAATATGTAACTTTTTTTAAAACCTTTTTTTAAATGTAAACTATGGCGCCATCTACGAGTGTTTGTAGACTGACTTCAAACACTCGTGATAAAATTTTAAAACGATTGATATTTTTGAATTTTAATTGGAGGGGTAAAGTTATATTCCACCACGCTGGCCAAGTGCGGATTGGCAGACTTGACCTTTTATTTAACTTCACTCGTATGTATGTATGTATGTATGTCCTGGAATGTTGCAATCAATATTTCACCCACTACCTCTGAAGCTATCGAGCTGAAATTCGGCACACATATTTGGTTCCGATGACAATGCACGAAAATATAAAAAAAGTTGTAAAAGCTTTTATATAAAAAAATTACAGTATAATTATCAGTACTATAAAATAAGTCAAAAATACTCAGTATAAAATAAAGCACAATTATACCGTGCAAAGTGCAAACATTGTGTTATGTTTCAACGATTTTTTTATCTGTACCAACAGCGTCTTCGCATGTTGACAGCTGTCATCAGCCGCCATTTTCTTGACAGACAAACTAATGTACATTTTTAATTTTCTACTCTTTTTGTACTTAAGCCAGTCCTTATTTCATGGTTGCGTGGTTGTTGGGTCGCTTTTGTGAATAAGGCTGCTTACATCGATGTAAATGATAGTTGGTAGAACCTGTAAAAGCTATGAGTTGCGTTCAAATTCAGATAAAGATAAATATACACATTTAACAGTGAAATACTACTAGATCGTAAACAGAAATGTAGACAACATTAGAAAGAAGAAAAAAGATGTAGTATAAGATACTATGTTATTTTCTAAAATCTTAATGTTAAACTACAGTAGAGACAAGGGTAGATACGAGTAGACAAAACACAATAAAAAAACAACTTTAAAAGTACAATTCATTGCTTGGCCTTACTTACTTAGGTATACTTACTTACTTAGTAAGTTAGTTAATGAGTATGTATTAATACTAATGAAATAACTTACTTACATACTTCTAGAATAAATATAATAGGAATATCAAATAGTTATTGTCAGTTAATCATTGTTTTCCCTACATTGATTGATCAGCGATAATAAAACCACACGAAGAATATACTAAAGAATACACTATCGTATAGAATACACTATCGTATAGTGTATTCTTTCGTAATGACCACGTGAGAATTATTCTACATCATAACTCAGATTTAACATAAATGAATAATTAAATTATTTGGCAACCGCGCTAAGTGAATCAGATGATTAATGTCCAAAAAGATTTCTATTTTCGTAAATATTTGCATACAAACGTTGTTTTGTGTAACCTGATACACCTGTTATACCAGCACGAATACTACGAACATTATTTTTTATAGATATAAGAATAGAAAACAATCATGCAGCAATCCCGCCTATCCGCCGTGACAACTGTGACAGATTTTGAACAAGACTCAATTAAGGGCTAATGGTTAGTCCAATTAGAAGTATGACTTAGGTGGTACTCACATTAGTTGGTTAGTCCTGTTAGTTGGGTTGGCTAGAGTCTATGTCCAGCAGTGGACCACGAAAAGCTGTTGGATTGAGTAAGAGATTTGGAGAGAGTTGGATTGGTTATTGTGTATTTTGTGTATTTTAAATTAGCTGTAATAATTAGAATTATTTATTACAATATTTTATATCCTTAGAATAAGTAATATATAGCATCATTATCATCATCAAAACCCTTTCTTTGTCTCACTATTGGGCACGGGTCTCCTCTCAGAATGGGAGGGATTAGGCCTTAGTCCACCAATCGGCCAAGTGCGGATTGGCAGACTTCACATGCCTTCGAGAACATTATGAAGAACTCTCAAGCATGCAGGTTTCCTCCGATGTGTCCTTCACCGTTATAGCAAGTACATTTAATTTCTTAAATCGCACATATCTTAGAAAAGTCATTGGTGCGTGCCGCTGGGGTTTGAACCCGGACCGCTCGAGTGAGAGGCGAGTTCGATAGCCACTTTGCACGCCTAAAGACCTAAGATAATTCTTATTGATAATTTCAAATTGTATCTGGTAAATCTGTATAAATACCTCATCTTGGAAATAAATATGATTTGATTTGATTTGAAAAGTACAGATGCGTTGCTACCCTTGAGGACTAAGATGGTCACCTCTCAGGAAGAGTAATTGGAAACTACACCGGAAAACATTATAAGTAGGCTTGAAGCGTTGAAATTAGATTCGTTATATTATTTGGTATGAAATTTTACATGAAACTTTAGTACCTGATAGTTATAAACTGCCTTTACATAACTTTATATCAACATAGCTGTCGCACATAAAGACATTTTTCTAGTGTTCCTGACAAACAGGTGTATCGATAATGATGTGGTTTCAATTGCAACGGTTAGCCTTGTCAGCGCGCTGTAGAAAACAATAATTTAACATTTTTCTCATCAACATGTGGATATTTAGTTGTCAGTTAAATTTAAGAGCATGTGGTTCGTTCGTGAGTAAATCAATAAGTTCACTTCAATCAATTAGTCTCCATTTAAGTAATTCATTTAAAAAGGTAACTTCTTTGACAACTTACAATTCGTTACTTGTACCAAAATTTTATAATCTTTTCAATTTTGGAATCAAAAATTTTATAACTAACGTAACTATTACTAACTTACTTTCTTTTATGATTATTTAATTTTTTGTTACTTCGTAATTCTATTTAATGTTAGCTACTTCTTAAAATTAATCAGTAAGTATTAATATCTTGAATTTCAGTTCAGTTATCTTCTATTGTGGAGAGGTGAGTCATAAGATAGTAAGAACAAAGGTCTTAAGAGAATACGTACTTTTAAAATTTCGATTACCAACAACATGATCTTATAAGATCCATATTCAAATTTGTCAGTTAAGGACTGAAATCGTGTCAAAAGCCTTCGCTAAATCTAAAAATGCACCAAGTCACTTTTAGGTAGTATCAAGCTTGGTGATAACTTCATTAATGAAATGGCCAATAGCCTCCATATTTGAAATGTATTCTCAAAAGCCAAATTGAATGTTAGAAATGGTTTCTTCCTTCCGCAAGAATGAAGATAATTTTTTGTTAACAATCTTTTCCAATATCTTTGAGATTGTACACAATAAAGATAACAGATATCGCTGTACAAATACAAAAATCGATTAAAAACAAAGAGTCAGATGGATGAATGGGCGGACAAACAGACGGATCAAGAAAACATCCTAAGAAGAATCATCTTTCTTTCTTTTTTTCTTTCTTTCTTTCTTTCTTTCAATTACTTTTTTTGGTTCGGAACTCTGAAAGCTGCGGTAAACCGGTCTGTTTGTGGATGGGTGACCGCTAGTTGCAAAATATCATGGACGCTACCGTGCTTCGCAGGACACGTAAAGTTCGGTCCCGGTTTTTTTCAATGCTGGAAACAGTCGTTAAGCCTTGTCGATGACCTTCGGGTGGCTTGAGAAGATTCGACACTGGGTTGGCCACTAACCCCTCCACCAATCCGCATTGGAGCAGCGTGGTGGAGTTGAGTATGCGTTAGACCTCCTGCAGCTGTGTTTGTAGGGGAGACCTGTGCCTAGCAGTGGGACGTCTATGGGTCGCAGCAACAAAACAACCCTGAAAGCAATAGAACGTAAATATACTTATATTAGTACATATTACAAACATGTAAAAATGTCTAAGACAAAATACCATTTTTAATCAAATTTATCAATAGCACATCCTTTTCTCAACGTTTTTTTCCAGAAACGGAAGTCATTACATATTCAGTGCATGCGTTCTTTATAACACGAACATTTTAACATACAAAAACAAACCTTATTCCTAATTGTTTATGATACAATTCAGTCTGAGACCCAAATATCACTTATTTAGCCTACATTCGTTTATACACCGTATTTCTATCGCGTGAAAGTTCAATTTACTTTGTGAATGTTAACAGTTTTATTATACTAAGAACAGCTTTCCAGGTTATTTGATTTTGAACTTTATGCTGTAGCAATAAGGTAGGTTGTTGAAGGTGTGTCGATCGTGTTCGCTATCAGGTAATTGTGTAGGCATTGGATGGAATTGATTTTTATACTGTGCGAGGGTGTTTTTGGAAGGGTGGCTGAAACAATTGATTTCTTTTTCTTGAAAAATGTAACAGTAGATTATAAGTAGCTGTTTTATTGTAGGATAAAATTAATAGGCACATACGGTGTATCTCAATAAATGACGGGTGCGTTCGGTTTGAATGGGTGACCGCTAGTGGCAAACATTACATGGACGCTACCGTGCTGCGGAGGGCACGTAAAGCCGTCGGTCCCGGTTGTTTTCAATGGTGGAAACAGCCGTTAAGCCTTGTCGAAGACCCTCGGGTGGCTTAAGAACATTCGACTCCTGATTGACCACTAACCCCTCCACCAATCCTAAACCTATGAAATGTTCTTTATTTGTGTATCAAATAGATATACCTATGAATTTAAACATAATTATTATTACTAACTGGTACAAACAAATATGAGCATTTCAATAACAAAAACTGGGTAGTCCAAACAAGTATTGTTAGAACTCATCTATCAGTCAATGATGAGAAACAAATTATCTGAGTAAGCTATTTGGCTACGAGTTTCCTGACGGATTGTGAAGATAAGGACATAGTCCATAGTTATAGGACACAGTTATAGGTTATTGACATTATGGAGAACCAGGCATGCAGGTTTCCTCACGATATTTTCCTTCACCGTTACAACAAAAATAAATATGATATATTTTTGCATTGACTTCAGATGTACTTTTTTGACTTTAGCTCCCAACAGACTTAGAATTAGAATACAAAATATTCTATTACATCGTTTTATTAACAACGTTTTAAAACTGCGTTTTCTTGAAGCTTCACCTCTGGGAGACTAAGCCAGAAATGTGGTCCTATAAACCCTCGCCTTAAAGGCCACAAATGGCTCAAATCTCAACGGAGGCTCAACAAAAACCAAGGGGCCACCTAAACAGCAGAAATCAAGTTATTAACGGATTCTTTGGTGCAAAAACTTTGGAACGGGTGGGCGATTCTTAGTACGCTAGTGGTGTTACAGTATCGATGGATTACAGCGCTGATATCGATAGATTCTAATTATCTAATAATATTATAATGTAGCGTCCACAGCCCAACGGATCGCGTCGATTCAATGTGATCGAAAGAGTTACACCTATTACATGAGACCTAAACATCGCTCGCTCGCTGCGACCCATAGACGTCCCACTGCTGGGCACGTCTCCCCCACAGACGCAGCTGCGGGAGGCCTAGAGATACATACACCACTAAGCTGCTCCAATGCAGATTGGTGGAGGGGAGGAGCCACCCGAAGGTCTTCGACAAGGCTTATTTCCACCATTCAAAATAACCGGGACCGACGGCTTTACGTGCCCTCCGAAGCACGGTAGCACCCATGAAATTTTGCCACAAGCGGTCACCCTTCCATAAACCGACCGCGCCCGTCGTTGCTGACTCTTTTAATCACATTGAATCGACGCGAGCAATTGGGCTATGGACGCTACCTCCAGACCTAAACATAACTGGTGATGAGTAGGTGTAGGTACTACACTGTCTACCCCTTCGGGGAAGTGCAGGCGTGATGTTATGTTTTGCAAACTCATCGTATTTCGCGGCCACTCTTATCAATACTAATATTATAAAGAGGAAACATTTGTTTTTAATGTTTTCACACAAAAACTACTAGACTGATTTCAAAGATTCTTTCACCATTGAAAGCTGCATCTTCACTGAGTGACATAGGCTATATAATATTACTAGGTGTAAACGAAACTATTGTAATGTCTAATTCTACGCGAGCGAAGCTGCGGGCGTCTGCTAGTCTGGCTATAAAACAATAAAACAGTCAACAATGTATCGGTATCAATTGCTAATTGTCAAAAACAAGATAAGGATTGTTGGTAATAAAATGTTTTAATTCATGTCGTGAAAAAAAATATAGCTCTCAATAATTAGTGCGTGGTTCAATTTAGAGCCCATTGGGACCTTTATCGATTAATTCCGTTAAAGCATTGACGGGACTGACTGTACTAGTGGTGGCCGGAGTCGATAAATGGAGGTATTTATCGATAAATTTCGTTTTATTGCGTTCATATTCTCAGTTACAAAATTATCTGAGAATATAATATAATAGAATAATTATTTATTTGCACAATGAATATACATAATATGAGGTGTTAACAATGATTTTTATTATAGACTAGTGGACGCCCGCAGCTTCGCTCGCGTGGAATCAGACATGATAGTTTCTTTTACACCTAGTCTATATATATAAAAGGAGATGCTGACTGACTGACTGACTGACTGACT
>DWTT01001760.1:0-11076 GCA_018250895.1 Carterocephalus mandan | reverse complement strand
TGGGCAACCTGAACGCGGGCAGACGTCGTTAATGGGTCTAATTCTACGCGAGCGAAGCTGCGGGCGTCCACTAGTTATGTATATGAATTAAATATAATATGTATATTTAATTGCGTAATTAGATAACGCATGAGGAATGATTGTTGCATGTGTTAGGTTATAACATTCATAGATCCAGACAGACATTTTAAGCTTTGTCTGGATTCTGGATATTATGATTTTTAAATTGACTGGATTTTGAAACTGAGATGAAAATGTAATTTTAAAACAACAATGAAAACTAAAAACATCACTTTTCTTTTCAAAGAATATAACTATTCGACTTTTTAATCAAAAGTATTATGTTATAGTAAATAAATAAGCATGATCAATATCAAAAATTTTCAAAACATCCAGAACACTTTTAGTAAAAAAATGTGTTAAATGAAAATTTAAAACTACACTTATTTGTTTTACGTTTTCCTTTTATGGATTAAAAAAAATATAACACATCGAAAAATAATCACTACAAATATCAAAGATATTTGTAAAAAAAAAATCAATAGAATATTACTAAGACAATTTATTTCTAGTTTAATTGGTAAACGTTACACAATACTTTCACTCTATCAATTAACACTAAATTTGAAGATAATCCACGTATAAATAGGCATCTGAGATAACATACCTCGCATACCTCTCGCACACTTTAAAAATATTGCATCTAACACCGAAACGACATTTTTTGCTTCAATTGAACAAGAGAACTATGTTAAAATACTTTGAAAGCTATATTCTTTTAAATCATTGGATGGTTATATTTATGTCATATGATATAGATCATAATTTAAAGTACAAATAGTGTTTTATAGTATTACACACCCGAAATTAAGACGTGCATTATCTTATTTAAACCTGTGACCTATCACTAAAAATTAAATAATAAGTCACCTTATAATTACTCTTCCTACATTCAAATCTGAAAGTATGTATTACAATAAAATTGTGATTTTTTAACATTACATTTATTATCATTCGATAAATTGATCACTAAATTGATTCAACTAATATTGGGAATCAAGTGGAAGTTTGAACATACAGTCCATCTTTAGAACGAAGATCAACTTTACGCGGAATGAAAAGTAAGGTTATTATTTTTGCAATAAGGATATGATAAAAGCAAAAATATAGATAATTATGCTGGCGCTGGATATAAACAACTAGAAGATTGGTATTGTGATTTTAATCTTCGTTTCTTCTTACCTCTTCTGCATAGTTCGCACATTGGATTCAACAAGATAAAAATAAGTTTACCGCAAACTAAATAATTGTATGCTGATAGTACAGACTGCACACACGAAGAGATTAATTCAAGTTAGCGAGATAATAATAACTTGAAAAATTGCTAGTAATTACCGATTAAAAACAAACAATATTTCAATATTTATACAGTTATGTTGGTTCTGGATAACTAATTTTGGGTTTTGACTTGATCAGTAAGTTCCACCGACGCGAAAAAACATTTCTCAGATATAAAAAAGGACACACGGCGCGCCGTAAGCACAAACAAACAAAGCTTATTTACGTGAAGTATGACAGACCAAGCTTTTGGTCTTTTCATTCTTTTTTTATATGAGTAATTAAGCTTTAATTTAACTTTAATAACATTTGCTCACGACCATGGAGGAGGAAAGGGGAAAGGAGATGGTCTATGCGACCGTGGTCTGCCTCTTGACCTGTTTCCTTGTATCATTGGGTCGTCTGCGATCCGGCATTTTCTACAGTTTTATTGTGTTATTTCCTCTGTGAAGATGAAGTGTTGTGTTCTGGGATGTAAAAGTTATTCCTGTCGGTCATCTTAAGTATTTAAAAACACTAAAATTTCAAATATCCACGTTCAATTTGATCTCATATTACATTTTTGTACTCTGCAATAGCTGCGCTTATTTGTCATAATATGTTTCGTAATTATTAACAGTAAATCACTGGATGTTAATGTGTTCTTCAGTATCTAATAAACTTGATACAGTAAATGTACTACCTACTTAAACTACTTAACTGTAATGCTAATTGAACGTGATTTTTAAAACTGTAATTTTTACAAGTACGTGTACGCCACCTTGTATCGATTAGCAAAACATTTATAAGAAAAGCAGGGCGCTTGGCTTACACCGGGTGCCGGCTACTGAGACACAATCAGATATGTATACATGTATATTATTATCTCTATATAGTGACCATGTAGGATTTTTTTATTTATTTCCTGCTCCATGATTGTGACAGAGCGCCCAGCGAAACTACGACAATTGCTACCAATATTGATTACTAGTTATTTGTTTGACCGCTAGATGGATTTTGAAAGGATTTTATTTGTGAACCCCACTCACTTCTAATCAGATCGGCGAAAGCAGTTTTATATGAAATATGTGTATAGAACATCTTCTTTCCCCTTTCCTCGTCTATATGCTCGCGACACAATCACGCGATGTAAACACGGGGCCGGCGTTTAAGAATGTATGTTTTTTACGGTTGGTGACCACTTCTCAATGGTTAATTCAAATGCATAGCAGCAACAGAAACATCAATAACTCTTATATAATTTTTAACTGTAATAAGATTCTGAAAATTTCGAAATTTAAATGGTGAAAATATATTAATCGGTACATAAACTTAATATCACCCTGTATTTCTTCGAAATACAGGGTCAAATTGAATCAAAATCTACTTAAGGTTTGCCTTCATATACCTTTAGACTATGGAAGAGAAGATATTTCGTAAATTTAAGTAAATAAAATGTAAATATTAAAAAGCAAGCGCGATTTAAAAAAAATACCAGGCTTTTTTATTCATGTAACTTCTAAATTTTTTTTTCGATTATTTTATTGATTTACTACAGTTTTGTAATAGCAGTGCAATACCGATTTGTAAGAAAAATTCGTAATATGGATCTAATATAAGCAATATGAAGTTAATATTAAAAACTTAAATTTAGTAATTTGTCCATGGGATATAAATACTCAAAACATAAGGCTTATGTATAAAAGTGTTCTTAATCGTTGAATTATTTCAATCGTCATCATGAATTTTTTAACTCTAAAGTATTTTTTTCCTTTTAACTAGATCTAGAAATTATTTTATAGTTTAAATAAGTTTTAAAACATACACGGCTATAGCTAAACACTGTGCAATAGTATTTAATGATAGGTAAAATTATTTAAATATTTAATTTTAGCTTAAAATGTCTATTGAAATGGCTATTTATTTTGCCCTTGCACGTTTTAATACTTAATGTAAAGTTATTGGTTAGAGCAAACTGGGGTAAAATATGACAGGTTTTTAATATAGTCAAAAAATAAAACATTAATTCAAAACGAAACTTACACACACCACATTTCGTCCTAACCAAGAACTTGAACGGCCTTAGACGTCAGTTTGAAGGTAAGCATTGATACTGTGGGCGTTGGGCACAGGTAGGCCAGACTATTATAAAATGTAAGTGCCTTTGCCCTTTACTTTTGTATGAAACACCCTATTGAAGACGGGCCGAAACAGACACATATTACATAAAAGGGAGAGCCCGGGGGCGGGATATTGTGTCTGTTAATTAGATCCCTAAAGACATTTTGCAACCAAAAGAAAGTTGCGCATTCTGAGCGTGATGCGTGTGCTGAGCTCGCAATGGCTCGCACACACGATGTCTGCGTGACGTGTATTTAGAATCGACGGCGTTTGTTGGGATAATCATCCATTTGGCGCGGTCCTTCCCAACCGCGGTTCGGCGGCATGTCGTCATACCCTCCACCACCACGCGGCATGTTGTCGTACTGGTCTCTGAAGACTCCATCCTAAAGTAAGCAATCATAAAACGTGCCAAATTTTTCTCATGGTATAGACATTATAGTTATATTAATATTATAATAAATACTCAATATTACATAAACCTATTTTGTTATGCTCAAAGAATCACTAATGCACGACACTTTCTTACACATAATAAAATTGTAAGATAAAGGGTAAAGTCTATGACTTTATAACGTTAGTTATTTATAGCTACGATTTTGTATAGTAGGTACTAGTTAAAATTCGAAATGACAAGTTTAAGATAAATAAGAAGAATCCAGATTTTCTATAGAAAGAACATTACTATGTATTAGAATTGATTTTCAAGACTCTGAAGAAATGTTTTAGTCCTTGTTACACTTTAATAATAATTTCTATTGAGATTGTACATTTGAAACAGTACAATACAATTTTTTAATCACTGGTCGTGATCAATCGTTAAATATGTATAACTATCACAATAATACATACGAATATTTGTGGGATATTACATTTATTTATTTTAGTATCATCAGTAAAGCCAGCTATGCCACGATGTAATATGAATTTGATGAATGCGGTAAAATTCCGGTTTCTTGGCTGGCAGGAAAGTAGGTATTTCACATACAAAGCTTTCGTTACACTGAAATATTTGTGATTTGACAACATGGAAGGATGCATACCAATATAAAACCAACTCAAATTAGATTTTTTATATTGTATATCATTATAATATGTATACATTACACAAATTAAAAGAAAAATGCAACCAGTTTCAATAAGTGTTTTCGTTTCAAACTCTGCAGAGTACTTGTGTTTACACACATACAAAAAGCATGTCCTGATATGTAAAGATAGATTTTTATACGATATAATCTTAATGGAGTCATTTTTACAAGAAAGATTCCCCTGTACACTTTGTTTTATGCAACAGATAAATCGTTGTACATAAGAAGTCACGCAATAGCAATATGCCGATAAAAAAACGTGCATCACCAATGAGAGCTGTACTCAAGTATTCCATCAAAACAACAGGTACTAGACCAGAGCAAACACGAAGTAGTCGTATGATACTGTTGTAATATCAGATTTTTAGGGTAATAATCACTGATGTGCTGGCCACACCTTAGCGTAGTAATTAATAGGTAAAAAGACTTAGAAAAATGGTAAGGAAAGGCCAAAGTGTCATTAAAATATGTAGAAAACGTCTTCATCCCGTCTTGAGTATATAGGCCCATAGAGTTCAAATTTCTATTTGTGTTCTTAACAGGGCTAGGCATGGATGCAACTCGAGTTGCAACACTGCACATGTTTGTAGATTTTTTTCTACAGTGATTCAAAGTAATTCCTAATTTAAAAAATGACTACAAAAATAGTTTTAAGGAGTGGTGGCATGGTTATAAAGGGACTGATAATATACCTTATAACAATGCACCTCCGACTGCCTAATAATGCTAAGCAACAATCTGAAACCGTTACTCAAATATAAGTCCCTATAATCCAGTATACCTTTTACTGACTTTTTATGTTAGGTAGAAAGTAAATTTTTTAATTTGCCTACATTGAGCTTCTAATTTAGTTAATTATTTCATTAAAAAGATGTGGAAACTGTATCCTAAGGTATATATAAGATAATTTAAAGTACAAGTAAAGTAAGATATTTTTTCTGTTGAGTATAAAAATATAATTTAAAGTTATGTTAAAACTTCAACATTCATACTGTATATTTTGAAATCCCTCATACATTCATCATCATCTACTCAATTATGCCCATTTCCTTAAAAACACCCGGTATATTGATGAAAAAATATGCCACTGCTGATCATTGTTGCATGGAATTTAAATTTGAGCATATTAGGTAACATGTTCACTTCTAAATATTGAAGCATAACTATGCCTTTTGCATAATGTAAAATGTCCTTTTTTTAGTTTAGCAATCTGATAGCAGGTATTACCCACTTGAGAAGGTAATAACGAATAAAGACAATGCATGCCAGAATGATCACTACATAATATTAAAGTTTTTTTACAGTAAAACTTTCGAAGTACATTTGCCTGGAATACATTTATGCTAGGACGTAAAACAAATTCTAAGTACATGTTGATAATTCTTAGTTCAAGTATTTTTAATAGCAGCTAGATGTACTTACCATTGGCTGTTGCTGATCAAACATGCCCTGCTCTTGGCGATCCAACATCGAGTTCAGACGTTGGGCCTGAAAAATTTAAATAAGTAAATTTTATAAAGCCCAGGCTCATTCAGTTTGGCAACCTTGCAAATACAAAAAGGCTAAGCATTTTTCCATATTCAAATATGATTGCCACATTTGTGTTTGTGTGGGATTGTGGTAATATACCAATAAAAGGGAACTAAACAGACTTTTGGGTTTGCATGCCGTTCAACTAGTGACCCTGTGAACAACGACTAAGAATGTGGCTGCAGAACGTCGATAACTTGTAGGTAGTTACATTCTTCTGGGATGGCTGGAAAAGATTGGGACCCTAACCAGTACTAAGGCGGTTTTAATGGGAGAAAATACCGTTTAACCCAGTTTCGCTCTGATGATACCCAGGTACAAGTGTCGGCACGAAAGTGTAGCTCTGAATCAAATCCAAAGGCGATAGCTGCGCATAGGGGTATCAATGCGGCGAACCAATCAGAGGTTACGACTAACAACTTGCTGCGGGAGTGGGAGTACAGCATACCTGCACAAAGAGCGTGTTCTCCTGCTGGCGGCGGCGCAACTCGTCGTCCTGCAGGCGCATGCGCTGCGAGAGCTCCTCCTCCTGGCGCAGCAGCTGCGCGCGCTCCTGCTCGCGCCGCTCGTCCGCCGCGCGCTCCGCCATCTCCCAGCTACGCTTCTGACGCTCGCGGTCCTGCTCACGCTGCCGCAGCTGCTCGCGAAGCAGCTCCGTCTCGTGCTCGTACCTAACCAGGTTGAATTTCACTGTTAGTAGCTGCTATAGGTCACTGACACAGGTACACTAACTGTCACTAGTGATCGCCGAACAGTCGAAATGTGTTCGTCCCAAAACGTCTACTTCCCAAAATGATCACTTGGACACTCGACTGGGAAAAAAACATTACGCTCAAGGAGTGCCCTACATGTTAGAGCGAGCAGCGTTTCTTCGGCAATCGGAACGGGAGGTCTCTCTTCGCCTACACTACATTAGTGCCGTCTATACTGGCGAAAAACATTGCCTGGCGGTGGTCTCTTTCTGCTAAGCCATAATTGTTAAAAAAACCTAGCGGGATTTTGAGTTTTCAGAGTGGTGACAGTCGGCTCGTTGCGATAAAACTTGACGGAATCTCAGAATCGCTAAGAAAGAAATGTCACTTGCTGTAATGGTGAAGGACACATTGTGGACCTGCATGTCTGAGAGTTCTTCATAATGTTCTCGAAGACATGTGAAGTCTGCCAATACTCACTTGGCCAGTGTGGTGGACTAAGGCCTAATCCCTCCTATTCTGAGAATAGACTTGTGCCCAACAGGACAAAGAAAGGGTTGTGGTGGATAGACTGCCATGGCTTGAAGGCATGAGCAATATGACTGACTGAAGTCCCACGAGCTGAGCACATTCTTGGGTGTTGCTCAAGGGGAGACCAGTGCATTCTTAGGAGTTTAGTTATTGTTATTTGCACTGCATATAATATGAACATTTATTTTACAAAATTTTATATTGTGCTTACTTAGCATATTCCATTTGAGCTTCAAGTTTCTCCTCCTCAGCCGCAAGCTCTTTTTTCAATGCCTCTTCCTTTTGTCTGTGGAGCTCATGAAGCTGCTTCCACCTGGTGCCATATTCATGTTCAAAAGTGCCAGCTTCGGAAAATCTTGGTCCCATCTATACAGAAAATATAGAACTCACTCACAGGTCTACTAACAACAACACATCATTCTGTAATACAATAAAATAAAGTACACTTACTTCTCTAGCCCTCATGAAGTCTGGATGCTTCTTAGGAATGTTTTTCTCTGGGTATCCATCAAATTCATCAGGCTCTTCATAATTTTCAACTATTACTGGACGTAGGGACCTAAAATAAAAATATTTGTTTGTAAATATTTAGGAATCATACAAAATCTTTGATAACTTAAACATTAATATGGTTAACTTACGATGTCAAAAAGAAACATTTCTCAGTGCAGTTACGAATGGCTGCAAGGGCACTTGGTTTTCGTGTGAATTCCACAACTCCTTCACCTAAAGTCTTTCCCCTCTCATCAACCCTTACAAATGCTCGCTCAATTTTTCCGAAAATCTCGAAAGCACGATATAGCAGTTCATTTGATACGAAAGGAGGAAGATTCTTCACTCTTACTGCACTGTTGTGTGGTGCAAATCTGACTCTCAGAGATCTGCCATTTCTCATTTTACCATCTAACTCACGCTTTGCTTTCTCTGCATTCACTCTGTAATCCTGTAAGTTAAATTTAATGATTATTAACATGAAATATTAATTTAGCTTTAAGTATATTTGAAAGTTTCCTAAAGATGAATAAAAATGACTTACCATCTTAATAAAACCAAAGTTCTTTTCCTTGTTGAGAAACAGTTCAGAAGCCTCTCCAAACTGACTGAACATTCCAAGAATTTCTTCTTCAGACACATCATTAGTGAGGTTGCCGATGTATAATCGTGCCCTTCCATTGAATTTAAGTTCAGCCTGTTCAATTGGTGGCAAATCTAGTAATGGTCCCACAAGATCTTTCAGTTTATGTGCCAGCATTTGTTCCTATTAATAAATACATTTTTAATTTAAAACATTGATTATCTATCTGTACAAGATACTTATAATAATATAAGAGGCAATATGTTATTTCCCCTAGAAAACGTTACATACTATATATCATAGTATAAGTTTAGTCCAGCTTACCCTCAAAGCTATAATAATATGACCTAAGCTATAGATTTGAAGAAAAATTCAAATACTTTGTACATAAAGAAAAGCAGGTTCTAGTATTGTTTGCCTGTCTTTTTACACACTGAACCCAAGTTAAAAATAATAAAACTCATAATTTTACAAAACAAATTTTAGTGTTATCTAATTGTAGCTAACTTCAAATAAAAGTAATACCTCTCTTTGAGCAGGCTTTCCATCATGGCCAGGAGGCCCCCGCATGTTGCCACCACGTTGATTGCGGGCTGGGCCAGGCCCTCCCGGCCCTCCCTGCCCTCCCTGCCTTTCCTGCCTTCCTTGGCCACCTTGGTCACCACCTGATTTGGGTCCAAAGCTTTGTCTTGGCCCCTGTCCTTGACCAAAGTTACCGCCACCATGTTTATTACCAGGACCACCTTGGCCCCAACCACCTCCCTGCTTATTCCTGCCTTCGAAGCCTCCATTTATATTCTAGATTGAAAAGAAATATGTACTGAATAAAAAATATATGTTAAATGACTACACTATAAATAAAATTCACTCTCCAATATATTAGTGGAACAAACGACACAAGTAATTGACATAACAACATTACTGTTTACTATCTTTCTCCATGGCTGCGCCTCTAACATCAAGGGATGGTTTAAAATCTATAAAGTATTTAGTCTCTCTCTCAAAGGTAAGCTACACCAAAGATTTAAATCCTGCTTCACCCGCTGAATAATAATTCATCACAATCCTAGATAGCCAATCAGTTGTTTAAAAATAGATGATGATTATTGATTAAAAATATATAGAACTAAAGTTTCAGTGTTTTTTAAATTTTTCAGGAACTGTGCAATTACCCAGGATAGTAAGATGCCTATGTACTCTCCAAGCTCTATACTATCATTACTAACTACAAATTAATACAAACAAACCTTTTGAAAATGGTTGCGATCCTGGTTAACATTTTTTTGCTCCATAGGATTAGGTTTATCGATCACAACTTCCTGTGTATCTTTCTTGGGGGTGTTCTGAGGAGGCTTCTGTTGTTGTGGTTGGTTTTGTTGTTGGAGAGGCTGGTGCTGTTGTTGCTGCGGTTTTGGTTGCTGAGGTGCTTGGGGAGGCACATTTTGCTGAGGAACTTCTTTATCTTTCTCCTTTTGTGGAGGAGCTTGCTGTTGAGGTGGCTTTGGTGCCATTTCCACGGGAGCAGCGTTATTTGCCTGTTGTAAATAATTCAAATTTGCATTCATTTTTCCAAAGCCTAAAGTGAACCTAACCTAATATAATTTTGACTCATACAAGTCAGACCCTATCTCATATGGTGACAGAACCCAAAACCTAAACATTACCTACTTGTAATTGTATAACACCACTTAAAATCTATCTTTATGTTAACAACTCTAACAAGCCTGACTTAATATCAGATCCTCATATTCGGTTTTACTTATTTGAATTGCTTCAATGTGCCCAAACTTATAATGTTATTGTAAAATGTGCATGAAAAATATTATTTAACTAACTTATTATAATTTTCCTATAAGGTTTTGCACTTATAGTCCGCTTTTGCTATTGTGATTTTTCAACAACCAGCCATAGCATAGCTTTACACAAAATGGCGGTGCGGATTGGCCCTAGTTGTTAGAAATACGACGTAGGTACTACATATTATTACTAAAATACTCATACACAGATTAGAAAGATACACATAAACCTAAGAAATAAGTTAAGATTAATAAGCCTTACCTCATTATTCGGTCGTTGACCTCCTTGTCCCTGATTCTGGTTTCTTTGATTATTATGCTCAAATCTTGAATTACGCATGCCTCCTCGGTTATTACCCCGCCGACCCTGCCTTTGGGGCTGAGGCGGCCCACCAAACCCTCGATTATTTCCAAATTGATTCATGGCTTGCATTTGCATTCTGTAAGTGAAAGGTAGTTAGTGGATCCACGCCAATTAACGAAATAACTTTTCACATAACTGTAGTCTGTAGGGATAGCAAATCTTACCTTTTCGACAGATTTTATCACCCACGAAAACTTAAAGCACTGAAATAAACGTACCGAATATCTGAAATTCCACTAGCGAAATAGCTTCACTATCTTCCCAACTTCAAGTACCACCTCAAACTCAAAATGGCGGAGCAGATGCGGAGGACACAGCGACTTGAAAATTGAAATGAATGAAGTGAAGTATGCTGCTGTGCTGGCAGTGCTGAAATGTTCATTATCTATGCTACGAAGGAACGTCATCGTCATATTTATATAAGGTGTTCAACGACGACGCGGTGACGACGGCACGTCACAGTTACGGCATCTCCGCTATGAGTATTACCGCGGTCACTCACATGTGTGCAAACGTTTGACATTTGTACGAATGTTTGCACGAATGTGAAGGACGGTCAGGA
>DWTT01001759.1:0-11080 GCA_018250895.1 Carterocephalus mandan | reverse complement strand
ATGCTCTAGACCTCCCGCAGCTGCGTCTGTGGGGGAGACCCGTGCCCAGCAGTGGGACGTCTATGAGTCGCAGCGATGTTTATGAGAACTCACATCCGACAACAGTGTTTTATTTATTTATAACATTTGTAACATTGCTCACGCCGACACGTCGACACTACGTTTGACGCCAAATTTTGATGGCATCTCGTCACATTTACAACCAGTGCGTTTATTTATGACAAATATCACTACACTCAATGAATATCAAAGTACTAACGGCACAGGGAGGCAGATCCACCTGGTGACTACATGTGGTCGCGCGTTTTTCGCGGCGGCGCCCATGTCAACGGCGATGAATCGAACAACTGCTCCACGCAAATTAGTCGTACACGATTTTATGCACTTGTTGCGCAGTACCTACGCGTTCATTGCATGCACGGGCACACTTACGAACTCGAATGTTAACTCCTCAAAATTTACGCGACGACTTAGTTGTCAACTTTATGCATTTCATCGTGTCAACGATCGCACGAATTCGTCGAAATTGCGCAGTTTAGCCGTTTAGCGTCGGAGCGGAAACTTATTTGCTGGACTATATATGAGTATAACTACCCACTTCATTTAAATTTGTTTGTGACGTGTTTCTACTGTTCATAATGCTCGAAATGTTTCCGTTATTACCATTGATCTCTTCTCTACGTCTAAATAATATCTTTATATATAATAGACGCTACAAAATTGTATGAACCGTTCCTTTTTTAATCGATTATAACAATTATCAATTTTCAATCGATCAATCGATAGAATCAGAAACTTGATATCGGATTCTGATTGGTAGAACTGTGGCTACCTATAGCCTAAAACATCGAAACATCCAAGTCCACGGGTTTTTACGTGATGCCCGGACACAGACAGACAGACAGACAGACAATGTTTTCAAAAAACACATTTTTGAGTTCTAACTCGTTATTTATATTAAGTACATTACATTAGGTATTTTTTTCAAAATGCCACTGAATGGAAATTTTGAAAAAAAAATACCTAATGTACTGAAAAAGTTTTAATAGTATTATATTAAAGGTAGGTAGGTACCTTAATGGCAGAGTTATTAGTAAACTTCTGTTACGATACGATTTAACGCGGGCGGAACCGCGGGTAAAGCTAGGACTATAGACTAGAAATTATTTTGCTTAGAACACCTTGAACTAACGATTGATTGTGGTATCGGAATTTAACCTACCTAGGTATTGTTCGCGAAGATACAAAAATTATGTTTCTAGGTGTAGCTTCAAATGTTTTGACTGTAGGCTGTATATTAATTTCAACCTTGACATGGTAAAACCGCACTATGCCCTAGAAACCTTATCCAGAGCGGGCGCCCGACACCTACATTAGATAGAGATGATATTATTATTAGACAAAGAACATACAAATTGATGCCATAAGTCGTAATTTGTAGGTGACACGGCGATTAAACAAACATAAATTATTCAGAATTGTTATAAAAACTGATAGAGAAAAACCTAATTTAGTAATATTATGATGCTGCTTTTACGGTTCAGTAGAAAAAAAGGAACTTATAGTTTCGCCGACTCCTTTTTTCTATCTATCCGCAGTTAAAACTCATAATCTTAGTTCTGGAAAGCTGGAATTTAGGATGGATTGAATGGTAACAAATTGATAGCTTAAAATTATGAATAGGAATTAAAATGATAACCATCAGGTATATTGTCCAGTTTTAGGCTTACAAATTCAATTTCAAATTTGATTCGTGCGAAGATTACTTTTATTGAAATACAATATTGTTACGGTTGTATTCCTACATATTCTAAGAATCAGTATAAACTGGGCGGAGCTAGAGCTAGAAAGATCTAATCTGTCATAAAGAAACCTATTCAAGTGAAATAATGTTCACTATTCCATACTTTTCTATATACCTATATTCCGACGTAATTTTTAAATTCTCTCAATTCCACTGTATGTTCTTTTTTAGTAATAACAAGAAGTCATAAAATATGAATAAGAATCTCCTCATGAATGAATGTCCAGGTGTTCTAAAATAAGAATAAACTAAACAAAAAAAAACTGAACACATTGTAAATTATTTAAAAACATTTACCTATGTGGAACGAGTAAATGAGTTTAGAACTTGTTGATAGATGTATAACCTAAAATGACACGAATGACGCGGTGATGTAACTGGTAGTTTAAGCTGTTCGTTAACATAAATATTTGGAGATATCTCTGCTTGTGAAAGTTAAAGTGTTACATAATAATAATATGTCAATGCATCTAATAATTTGTTAACTTAAGCAAACATGCGTTAGGGCCTGAAGTCCTCAAACCTTTAAGATATACTATACAATAATGTTAGTTTTATTTAAAAGCGTGATTGACATACGGTTCATGTAATAAAAATACCATTAAGACATTTTCCTTCACTATTTCCAAGCTTTAGAGCAAGTCTCAGCCGAATATCGATGATAATGTGGTTACAGTAAGGCACAAAACTTGCTAATCTGTCAAGTATCGCGTTTTCCAAGTTGAATTTTTCATCCAGCTGGAGAGCCCCTACCAGACTTCCGAGTACGCTCTGTATTATATTCACACGTTCTGGGGAGATCGTATTACAACACATATCACAGCTCCATTGCGTCCTCAAATCCAAAGGATCGACTGGCAAAATAACACCAATACAATTTTTATTTAGGCACTTAAGCGCTGACAATTTTGTACCGCGCTCTGAAGGATCGCTGCACCTCTTGCAATTGCACCAAAAACTTTTCGTTTTAAAGAGTTGGCATCGTCTAGCAGGAGTACACCATAGTAGGCCCGTGTAACAATTTAATATTTCCTGTCCAACACTGATATCCTGGGTGGCGTAAACGGCCATCGTGTGATCTTCCCTGAACACGTTTCTAGTATTTGGTAAGCAACTATGATTTAGAAATGCCGATAATGGATATAGTCCGCGGATAGGTATTTTTGAGTTCGACGCACCATTTGCTACTCTAAATGAATTCACTCTCAGAATCAATGCAAATGCTTTGATTTTCCGAATAATTTCATCGGGGACATGGTAACTCGAACATAGGGCTTCTAATTCTTGGAACGTGAACTGAGAACAAGACGCTTGTAGCAAGTTTAACAACGCTTTTTGTGTGTCTGTCAGCAATAAAAATCGAAAATAGATTAGGACTTGAGCAAGGATGGTGGAGTTATGATCACTTTTGTTCTTTGCTTCCAAGTGCATGGAGATGAAATTGCATTCCTTCGAATGTTCTTGTGATTGCTGACATTTGTTCGAACATATTAATAACTGGCACTTTGTACACGGTACGCAGGACCCACTTTTTCGGTAACAAGATGAACAATGCACGCCTGCTGCACTATCCGCTCTCGCTCCTATCACTAGAGGTTTGTTGGTGAAAATAAGGGAGCCACTCTTTATAGGCTTTGACGCGAAAAGCCCTCTTCCTCCTAAAGAAGACTTCTGAATGGTCCAGGACGCATCATCAGTACTTCCCGAGAATTCACGTAACTTTTTCGTAATATCGATATAAGACTGCCCCGCCATTACAATTTTCAGGAACCTTCAGTGTGGTGCGCGATATGGTCAGGTCAGCAGTGCCAGTGTCTGAAGTTGACTGACGGCGATCGTACGAGATCCGTTATGAAAATAGCGCTTGTATTACATACTTAAATTTAAACTGATTCATGGAGCAAGCTCACGACTCGAAACTGACGCAATGTGTGCTTGGCCGTTTATGTTTAGTTTTACTGTGCTACTTTTAGGGTTGCAAGCTTTAATTGCATCCATCATTTAATTGCTCATAGCGTGTGACGATGTATTGGTCACCATAATAAATTATAGAGAAGAGTCATTAGGTATTCTCATGACGGAATTAAAATTAATTGTAAACCTTGTATTAAATCGCAGTAAATCTCTATAAACATCACAATAATATGCTCTTAGGTTATATTTTTCAACCTATTATTGGCTCCAATTGTTCATCGCTTGGGTCATGGATGGATTCTAGCACTGATTGGACTATTAACATACTTAAGCCTATACTCTACCAAGCAGCTCCAGCGCAGGTTGGTAGAAAATGTTATTAGTACTAACTTAATATTGCAATGAACACTATTCAAGAATGTCTCAAATTGTGATCTATTTATACTTTACAGCAAACCACATTGCAACTAGAATATTTTGGTGAATTGCATTCTGTTTGTGCTTAGTACCAACCTAATTTTAACATTATCTACGTTTAAATATAGTTACTATAGGTAATGATACATAGTTTGTTATTGGAATAACATATTTTATCATTGTGTTTCCATTTGTTCCATTGCTGTAATTCCATTTTGAGGTAAAAAATAAATATCTAGGGAGAAACTGGAAAATTAAAGTTAAATTTAATTAGCAACTCCTTTCATTTGACAACCGTAGGAAACAATAATTGAAGCCTATTTATAAAAGTTATTAGCTGCAAAATGGCAATGGAACCCATCAGCGTCCAACTGCATGGCACTGGTTTCTTTTCTTCTTACAACTGAGGCCTGGAGCGTGTTCTTCCACGCTGCTCTAGTTTGTATTGGTGCAGATGTTATTTCTGACAACCTCTTTTATTGGTTGATTTTAGGCCTCCCAAAGGTCGTAGGTATAGGCCATGGTTTCAAGACTGTCTTGTGTAGCGGTGACAGCTCAGTGGCTATCAAACTCGCCTCTCACTTGAGCGGTCCTGGTCAAATCCAAATGGCACGCACCAATATGATAATCTAAGAGCGTGACGGAAACTTGCATGTCTGAGAATTCTTCATAGGTAATGTTCTCGAATGCATGAGAAGTCTGCCAATCCGTGGCCAGCGTGGTGGACTAGTGCCCAACAGTGAGAAAAGAGAGGGTTATGTTGGTGGTGGTGGTCTTGAGATCATAACCAAAACCGACCGCTTAAAGTGCCATCCGGAAAACGGAAGTGTTTAAACCATAAAATAACCCATCCAACTGCCGGCCACTGTGGACGATGCTGGCTACGTTACGAGATCCTTGCGATTTTTTTCTATACATATTTCAGTATATTTCTCAACTTTGTGTTATACCTACACACTACTATGTTAACTAGTCACATAAATCTAGATTAACCTGTCCAAAAATATCTGTATGTACATAAAATGAATGAAAATGATTTCGTAGCGTGTGCCAATTTCTTATACAGATTCGGTCTAGTTTAATTAATTAACGCACCTACTCAGGACTAATAACCTACACCTGTATTAATTAGTTAAAACATTTTAAGTTAAAATCTACTTAATAAATGTAAAGCTAATGTAGGATAGAAAAGGAGAAAGTAGATAAATTTTTGGCGACTAGGTTGTTTAGCCTGTCTTTTATGAATATAAGAACGTAAACCAATCCGCATTGGAGCAGCGTGGTGGAGTATGCTCTAGACCTCCTGCATCTGCGTCTGTGGGGGAGACCCGTGTCCAGCAGTGGGACGTCTATAGGTCGCAGCGAAGAGCGTAAGCTCCACCAATCCGCATTGGTGCAGCTTGCCTATGCTCTTGACATCCCCCAGATTTGTCTGTGAAGGAGATCCGTGCCCAGTAGTGGGCCATCTAAGCGTGTCAGTTTAGCAGCTGCAGCTTGCAGCTGACCATTCGAAATGTCAGCGATATATTATCTTATACGACCTATTATCGTAGTTTCTATTTATAGTTTCGTAAGACAAAGTTGAGATCTATTTTTATCGGTCCATTGTCTAATATGTTACGGGAGTGAAAAAAATTGCTAATTGACATGAGTGACACCTGGCAAGAAGCCAGACGGCCCATCGCGTGTAAGGAACTAGTCTGGGACACACGAGACGTGTATGATCATGTTATTAAATAAATACTGCCAAGGCCAAGTTAGACTAATATGAAGACGGAACAATTTATTATTTTATATTTTATTTTCACAACCGCTACACATTCACATACCCCCGCGGTAGGCCTAGAGTGGCCTACGGTCTGTGTCTCAAATAATTTATATCGCTATGAGGTGATGGGTCGGTAACTAGACAGACTACTTGAAGAAAAGAGATATTTAATGATATTCTAAATTGATTACCTAATAAAGCAACAAAATATTTATTTACTTAAAAATATATAGGATTAGCTATTGATGCTCGTCTCCCTTCAGAATCGTGTCGTTTAACCCGCTACACTGCTCTACATATTTAGGATTCATCTCGGACCAAGTGTTATCTTGACAATGTCTTCTATTTCTATCTTATCGTTTTTCGGAATATCGAATTGTGGTGATTGTTTACATACCTTGTGAATTAAAAATGTAGGTACGAGTAAAATAAAATAGTATATTTGAAAAAATAATATGTCGATAGGGCGCGGAGATGTTTTAGCTGCACAATGAACTATGTTCGCCTTAATACATTAATATTCTAAGAGAGTAATAAAAAAGAAATTATGTAAATAAAACATCGTAGGTCCGAATATAACACGAGTTGCATCTAACAAACGGACCTTTAAAGTGTCGTGTCAAATAGTAGGAAATCCTTATTAAGTTCATTTAGAGCTACATAAAATTTACGTGTTACCAACTTTATGGCAATTGGAACAATCTGTTACAGTAAATACTACCCAGTTTTTATTTTAATCTTTTTTATATGAAAAACAGTGAAAAAGTAAATTTTATTCGTATAAAAAATCTTACCATGCCAGCGAAGTCCATCAATTTCACCAAACTCCCATATGAGACGACATTGCAAATCTAAAACAATTTGGTTTGTTTTTGGAATATATTTAGTAATTCGGCTCAATAAGAACTTTTCTAGTTCATCAACATTTTCAAAATCTAGTGATCCGATCAGACTACCCAATGCACCTTGGATCGCGCAGATGTTATTGTACGGAACCCTGAGGCCGCAGTCTAAACACCGCCAGGAGGTTGATATTTTCAATGGCTCTATGGGAAGAAGGGAGCCAGGACAGTTCGTGTGGAAACATTTGAGAGCAGCCAACATAGTGCCACGCTCTGTGGGGTCAGCGCATCGGTCACACATGCACCAGAAGTGTTTAGTCTTATGCAGGTGGAGTCGGCGAGCAGGCGTGCCCCACAACAGTCCCGAATAACACGTAAATATCTCTTTTCCCGCTCGTATAGGCTTTACCGCTCTCACTGTCATTTGGTTATCACTATTAAAGCTGTACCTGGTATTGGGTACACAGTTATGGTTCATAAGTGCTGATACAGGGTATAGACCGCGCATACTCATTTCCTTGTATCCATATGGTGTGGCTATTTGAAATGCGTTTGCGTCAAGGACACAGCAGGTCTGAATCATCAATTCTTCATCTTCTTTTGAATACTCAAAATATTCATTTAACTCTTTTATTTCTGTACCATGTTGAGGTAACACGTGTGCTTGTAGGAATTTCATAAACAATTGCTGATCTTTGTTCAATAATAGAGCTCTGATTGGTACTAGACTTCGGGAAAGAAGAACATCATCAACGTCTTCAATAGGTACTTTATTCTTCCAACCACAAATAATGCCGCAATCGTCGTAATGCACCGTATCGTTTTCACAAGTTTCTGAACAGAGTAATAATGCGCACTTGTTGCATTTAAACAACGTGTTTGAATCAATTTTGCCGCAAACAGTACATCCCCGCTTTAGGTCAGTTCCGGAACGCGGTCCTTGAATGAGCGGACGATCTACGAAGAGCACTTCACCGGACTTGATTTCCTCCGTCGCAACAAGGCCGCGCCCCCCCAGAGAGGACTCTGTGATGACCCACTTATTAGTATGTTGAATATCCCCGGTGTGGTCGCAGAGTCCAAGGTGTTGGTTTACAATTTGTGACAATTGCTCCATCGACAACATCCTGCCACAAGTCGACCGCCGCCGGCACTGCACTGCGCACTCACTGTGAATATACACATCAGCGAGTTTGATAACACGATCTAGGCAGTGATCAAACTATAAATCGCCAAAACATGCGCGGTCTTCTCCGACATTCGCTGAACCCGATTGACGTGCGCCGGCTGTGTGAGGTGAGCGTGGAGATTCCATACGTGTTCCACATGAGCGTTGCCAAGCCGGTGTTGTATAGATTATCAGAAAATTTACGTACATAACTCTTTAATCGGCGTTTTTAGGTACCGCATCGCGCCGGTTCAGCGGTTACCTGAGCCTGATGTGCGAGTACTAAAAGTGTGAAAGACGAAGCGGTGACATCTGGGAAAATTCGACTGTATATTACATAAGTTGGTTGATAGTTATTTTTAAATAGAGGTGAGATACGTAAAACTAATGTAGATATTACTAGCTGCCCAAGTCTTGATCAGTTGATAAAAATATCTTCTTGCAGTGGAATCTAACGGAAGAAACGTTAATCGTAAACACGCATCTTTATTGACACTTGATGGTTTAATAACATGAGACCGAATTTATAAATTGACACGTCATTGATTTAAAATTCTTGCTATCGTATATACTGTGAGTAAAATTACTGCTGCAGCATTTAAAAATACTGAAAAATTTGTCTGACATTAATTTTTAATGCATGCCATAGTTTTGCACAGTGATCAAATTCTAATTCAAAAAGTAATTTAGGTCAATTAATTACTTGAGAACCATACGAATACGAAATACGACTGAAATAATTTGAATGCAATTAATGCTAATGATATAGCAAGTATAACAAATAAAGAAGGACATATTCTGTACTTTGTCTTTGTTTTATTCAAGTATAGGAACAAAATATTTAAAATGTACGTGTTGCTCGAGTCGGCCAGCTACTTTTTCTTTGTCTATTTTTGGCATCACAATTCCAAATGTGATAGTGCCACATCCATTTTGCGCAATCTCACTGGATACGATTGTGAAAAGATTGCGTGACGAGTAAGTTCCTCTAAAGAAGCAATAAATAAATACTTAGTTTGAGAAAGGTTTAGTATATAACTTATGCACTGTTACATTGCATCTTTGTCACTTAATGACTATGTCATTCACGCAGAGGCAAACTTTACTAATTACCTACTATTATTATTTTCAAATTAAAAACAAAAATATATAAAGGTGAATCAGCACCGTGACTTCCCCGTAGAAGAGCTCAGCCAAAATATTTAAAAATGTACTTAAAATTAATATGTGGGTATCAAATGAACTCAATCACGACACCGTCGCTGTCACATTCTATGCAAAATAAAATAAAAACATTATTGCAAATAAATGCTGCCCAGCCAAAATTTAAACCCTAGACCACAACCCATTTACGAATACATGCTACAGAATAAAAATAATAAATCCATAGTACAAGTTAACTTGGTACTCGTAGCATTTGTTGTAACAACAACATGTTTAAACATTAGAATAATCCGAAACATATTTGGCGGTAATATTAATCCAGGTGCCTTGTTAACAAGTTTACCTGTCCTTGCTTCGTCCATATTCATGGCACCGAAACACACAAACCTACAAGAGTGACTTGACAATTTATAACTCTTACTACTAGGAAAATGGCGCGCCTCGAAGTTTTCTTGCACAGAGGTTATTTGCTCAGCGTAGCACGACGCAGCATGCGTTCACGCTATGGAGGCGCGTACGTACAAAGTGGCGTCAGGGTATGTAACAAGATCTTCGTCCTTTGTCAGGCAAGTGTTGGTTCGACAACCTGAATAGTCTCTGTGACCACTTGTCCTACGTGGACGTTCTGTGTGACGTGAAAAAAATAATCTGCAAAAAATCTGAAGTGTCCGGTCACCGTTTTGTTTGGTGCCCGCCGTGGTATTGTTGCCACGAGGAAGGAAGTGCGCGAATAATGCAAGCACTGTTCGATTACAACGAAGATGAGTGTCCATGGTATTACTTCGACAGTTCCTACAAAACCTTACTGGGCGCCTGTCTCATTGTATTCGGTAAGTTGAACAAAAGGTATGTTTATCATAAAGCTCTTTTAATAGTGATTTTTGTTGAACAAGAATTTTTCTGATCCAGTTTTAGTTTATTTTGCCAGATTATAAACAATTGCTAGTTTTAACCGTTCTCTGCGCATAAAAATGTCACCAATTAGCGTTTGGATCGTGTTGTGTCGCAGGTATATTCGGGGTGCTGCTCAACGGTTGGCTGTTCGCTACGTTCATTCACAGCCACCTTCTGTTTTTCAAGAGTCACGTACTGGTACTTAATCTATGTTCAGCTTCACTTGGTCGAAATATACTTGGATTTCCCTTCTCTGGACCGTCGGCAATAGCGAAAAGGTATTTTTTTTTACATATATATTATTTTTGTATACTTTCAATTACACCAGTTTACGAATTCCACCAATTTCCAAGTATTAACCAAATATGTAGGTACTAAAATTAAAATATTTATGTAATTTATGAAATTCTTTTTTTTCTAAATGTTAGCCTAACGAACAAGCAGAGTAGTAGCCTGATGGTAAGTGGCCACCGTTGCCTAAGCATGTCCTATACATCGCCGGCCCCAAAAGCAAAGCTCTTTTGCAACTTTTTGCCCATATTCAAGGCTCATTAAACTAAATATAAAATTCAATATTTTAATATTTAATATTTCTGTTGTATTGCAGATGGCTCTTTGGAGGCGCCTCTTGTCAACTTTATGCATTTTTGAATCAATTTTTTGGTGTCTTTCAAATGTCGGCACTGTTTACGATGGTTCTGGAGAGATATTTAGTAGCAAAATATTATAGGCGAGGTGAGTAAGAATAAATCAAAAAAAATTGAAAAAGATTCTGCATTTTTTAATGTGGAAAGTTTAACTTTGACATGTTTTTTACAGTTTTTCTGTTTTGTATTAACTATGTTATCAGGATCTGGGATCAATATTTAGATTTCTTTCTATAAAATATTTATGGTATTTTTTTAATATAACATAAGATCACGCCTAATATTTCCCAGAAGTATGCAGATGTGTGTGTTTACACCAACTTTTCACCAGTTATGTATATGTAATAGGTTTTTTTTTTTTTTATGGATACAGGATATCAAACGTGCTTGCAGCACCACCCATCCGCTGCCGCCCATGACAACTGTGACTGACTTTGAATAAGACTCAATTAGGGACTGGGA
>DWTT01001758.1:0-11081 GCA_018250895.1 Carterocephalus mandan | reverse complement strand
TATGCTCTAGACCTCCCGCAGAAGTGTATGTGGGGGAGACCCGTGCCCAGCAGTGGGACGTCTATGGGTCGCAGCGACTGTTTATTTAGACTAGACAGTCTAGCTTAGATCTACTTCATAAACTCATCCGGCCGGTATTTCCTCGTAGGGTTAGGCAGAGGCAGGGTAATAGTATCATAGCAGAGGTGTACAATATTCTAGCTATTCTAGCACAACCCAATATTACTTTACAAGACCCGAGGATTAAACACAAAATCTCTAGCTTAGCATGTGTTAGCAACCAATAGACGAATGAGGCAGTCCTAGACGAGATAGTCATAGATAATAACAACATCGTTTAAAAAAACTAAAAAACACGCTTTTGTAGATAACCAATTAAATTATAGATTTTTTAAATTGTTGCATTATCAGCCTTTATAAGTGTGCAAAGTTTCAAATTAATCCGATGTTTTGAAGTGGGCGAAAATAACGTTCAAAGATTCCTTTACTTACATTCATACCATACCAAGCTAAAAGCGTGTTAATATAGTACATATAATTGAATATTTAAGAGTGATAGAGGCATACTAGTGTAATAGTATAGCAGTTGGAGTGATAAATTAGTTCTGAAAAAAAATCTATCACGTTGAGTTTCATATTTCATTGGCGTTGAGAGATACAACATTGGTGTTGTTACTTTCTACATCGTGTAAAATTTATCAGAAATTTTGCATTTCTTTCTTAGCTACGATCCGAACACGTCCCACTGCTGGGCTCAGATAAAGTCACAGCTGTGGGAGGTCTAGAGCATACTCCACCACTCTGCTCCAAAGCGGATGTGGAGGGGTTAGTGGCCAACAGTGTCAATTTTCTCAAGCCACTCCAAGGTCTTCGAAGTAGCTGTAGGGACCGATGGATAAGCGTGTCCTCTGAAGCACAGACACTCCCATGAATTTTTGCCACTAGCGGTCACCCATCCACATACCGACCGACAAGAACGACGCGAGCCATTGGGCTATCGACGTTTCGTTACAGTAATTTACATTTGATTGTTCCCAATCTCGATTAATTTGTAATTTTAAGTTAGGTCCATGCATTAAATTTAATGGCACTAAAACGTATTGGCCATAGACAAACCGCCAAATCGTTGTTGCGCTATTAGCTCATTTGCGCATAGTTTAGTAAAGGTTTTTAGGTTAATTATTAGATCGACCCTTTCATTTTCTGAATACCAACGAATGCCTTCAACTCACTTATTTTAAAACATTTGAAAAAGTAGCAAATTCATGTCTGATTTTTTTTTAAATTTAATTGTAACATCCCGTTTACACAAGTCTTTATTGTGTTGTAGAGTCGACATTTTCTCTTATTCTTGCATTAGATGATTTCCTTATCATTTGATACCCAAATACAGAAAAGTAAACAAATAATTAAAGCGTCCATAGTCCAATGGTTCGTGGATCAAATGACCGCTAGTAGCAAAATTTCATGAGCGCTTCCGTGCTTCAGAGGGCACGTTAAGCCGTTAGTCCCGGTTGTTTTCAATTGTAAAAACAATCGTTAAGGCTTGTCGAAGATCTTCTGGTGGCTTGAGAACATTGACAGTGGGTTGGCCACTAACCTCTCCACCAATCGACAGCAGCAAAAACTCTAGACCTCCCGCAGATGTGGCTGTGGCCCACAAGTGGGACGTCTGCGGTTTGTAGTGTACCATAAACAAATATGTAGTAAAATTATAAGCAACATTTGAATATAAGATGAAATCTAACTCGTACCATCAAGGCTTCATACAAAGATTATTATGTAAAAATAATAAGTTTGAATTGTAAACTACTCAGTTACACAAAAACTTGTGTGTCATCAGCTTAATCTATTTGTCTCTCTTCGTCGTTATAATGTTTTTTATTTACGCATTTAATAATATAAACTTGGAATTATTCCAAAATTTGAATTTATAATACGATATTATTATGTCGTCGGCTTGTATTTTACGCTACAATTGCGTTTTATTATGACTAGTTTCACTTTGTGGTTTCCTCAATGCTAATTTTTATTTGTATAGCACTCATTCATTAAGTAAAACCATTGAAATTACAGAAAAACTAATTTAGTCATACCACAAAGCGCATGTCACTGGACTCGTAACACAAATAGAGACGTATTTATTGTTCTGTTACCAATGTATACGTATTAGTACTTATACTATTTTGAGACGATTACAGCAAATGATTCGTAATTATTGATAAATTTTGTATATTTTAGATATTGGGGTACAGAGACGTAGTCAACAAAAAAAGACTTAATTACACTTAAAAGGACCATAAATAGTAAATGTGGATATACTCGATATAATCTACTATCTATATATACTACCTATATTTATTCTCAAAGTTTCTCGCAGTTGTCATCGGTGACAAGAAGGTGCTAAAAGCTCGTTTGCTATCTTATCGATAAAAAGGTGTAATAATGTGTCTGTATTTTGACCGCCAAAGGCAAGTTCCAGGCAACATGTAGGTAGAAGGAAACCAAAAATACATCAGAAACGCCCGTGACTTGTACTAATTCATTTGCCAATGTGCAGTTATACCACTTAGGCGAGGATTCTTGTCCGCCTTTGATGTGGCAACACTGATCATTGATCATGTGCACATTAAATCTACCGATTTTAAATTATTCCTAAACGTTTAAATAAAAATTATCCTACTAATATTATAAATGTGAAAGTTTGTATGTTTGTAAGTTTCGATGTTTGCACACGCAAGAACTACAAAACGGATGAAACGACGGGCGCGTCGGTTTGTGGATCGGGTGTCCGATAATGGTTAAGTATCTCTCGTTAGAATGATCGCCATTGATAAAAATGACTGTATCATATCTTTTGATCACATTTGATCTAGACAGCTTATAAGTCACAAGTTTCCTGTTCTGTGGTTATCCCTATTAAACTACTGTTATAATTTTATTTGACAGAAAACGTAGTGACGCAAATGATGAATAGATTTAGAATCATAAATTCATTAATTCGTGACCTTATTTTACTTGGGGAAGTCCTATAATTGTGTAAATACTACGCCATTAAGTGACGTAACGCGTCATTTAATTCAGATTTATGGTTTTATTTCATTAGTCAACAGAATGAGGTCGGTGCCCCTTTGATTTGTTCTAAATGAGCATATGTTACGCAATACGTGGGATAAAATACGAGTATGGAGCATTTTTTTTACATAAATTAATACGGGACCGCCCGCAGTAAACAGGTGGTTGGTATCTCTACATCTTTGTATAACATCTTGTACGATACTTGTAGAACTTTATTCAATTATGTGTTTGAAACTGTTTTTGGTTTGCTTGTATTTCTTTAACAGTGATTTAGCAAGGATAATATAGAGGGTAATTTTTGCATACCTACTGTTCTGGCTTTTATTATCTACTAGCTGCTGCCGGCGGCTGCGCCTGCGTGAAATTTATAGTATACTAGCTGACCCCGCAAACGTTGTTCTGTCATATAAAATGTCAAAGTGATGCGACGTTTCACGTCAATGAACGACGGTTAAAAATAAAAATACTAAAATAGTGTTTAAAAAACATTTCCCAGTGGCCCAAATTGTGAATCTAAACCATCCTCGAATCCACTTGAACACACACCAAAAATTTCATTAACATCTATCCAGCTGTTTAGGAGGAGTTCACTGTCATACACACGTACACAAGAAATATATATAATAAGATACTTACTGAAAATATATTGAAAAATGATTCTTTTTCCCAAGTGATTTTTATATCGTGATAAAAAGTATCACATATGTTAATCCAAGGTGTCAGCTACCTCCATACTAAATTTTATCAAAATTGGTCCAGCCGTTTGAGCGTGAAGAAGTAACAAACATACAAACCCACCCACTCACAAACATTCGCCTTTATAATATTAGTGTGATGTTAGACTATAGTTTTGGCGGGAAAATTTTGCTAAACTTTAAACATAGTAAAAAGGTCAATTCAAGAGAGACACGCCTTTTAGTGACAAGATTATCAGACAGAGTTGGAGCCGAGCGGAAACTTCGTCGGTGGGCAGAAAAAAGATAACTTTGATCTGCTAAAAGTCAAAGGCGGGACTTGGCGGCAAATCTTTTTGTTTTTTTTTTTTCAAACCGTCTGGCGGCCAAGTAAACTTGTCAAAGTCGTCTGCCCAGTGCCATTAACTTCTTATTTATCGCCAAACGAACCCTGAGTGTTCTGATCTGGCCGTGCTCCAAGCGATCTCCTGTTATCGTGTCATTAAGAGTATAATTTTGAAGTCTTTCATTCACTCCGCCGCCCATTCATAATGACAGAAGTTTCTCGACGCGCCAACGGTCGCGACACGGTGACACGACTAATTAAAATGAAACAGCCACCATTAATTGTCTGATTTATTGCTTTCGATTTCAATTCGATTAAAAGTGAAAACTGGTTATGGTAATCGATTCTGATATGAATAAACGTCGGTGTTCGGAACAGTTTTTTTAATTGCCTCAAGTTGTAAAATAATGGGCCTAATGTCTTTCGAATATGAGACCACACATGATCAAAGGATACCAACCTATAAGAACTATGATTTACTTGACTGTCTCGTTGGTCTAGTGGTTGCTAGCGTAACTGCTAAGCTAGAGGTCTTGGGATCAATTCCCGGGTCGGGCTTTTCTAACATGGAATTCCTAATCTGCACGGAGTCTGGTATTGTGCCCGGTGTATGGCAATAGTCACCACTATTATACATGGGCCCAACTGGTGAGATGTGGGTGTACACACCTCTGCCTACGTCTTTGGGATATACAGGCGTGATGATATGTTATGCTAATTTATAATTTACTTCAAGAATTTGGACTGTTTAGTTTAATATTTACCGCAATTTTATCTTTTCCTCATGGTGACGAAATACATGTAGGTAATTAAATTAATTAATTGCAGATCAATTGAACTAAAATTATATTACTATTAAGTAACCTTATTCAACAAATAAATTATTTTAAATTTGAATTTGAATTTGGAAGTACATACATATTTGATTTCGTTCAAGTTCCACAAAACGAAAAACGACATTAAAGTTTACTTTATTATGGCGCCCAGACTTAATTGTCAAAATAAAATAAAATAGTGGATAGATTTGCTTAAAGCGAGACTCAATAAGAATAAAATTGAAAATTCATGTATCGCATGAACCCACTATTTGATGTGGTATCTACATGAATATGTAGCAGGTATCACTCGTATAATATAGTGATCAACTTGTAATGAAATCTTATAGTAACAACAGACAGAAATCTGCAGGCATCTTCCGAATAAGTTTGTTTTACGTCGTTATCTTATCAAATCGATTAACTAATTTCACTGTTCGAATACAGTACTATGAGCCAATTAACTACTCTTACAATTGTACACATTAATATACAACAATAAGACTGATTCGTCACATAATTTCGTGTATGATTTGATTTCGTAATTCGTCACGATTTATTTTAAGAGCACTTTACGCAAAAATGACGTTTCGATAAGTTTTGTAGGAATATAATTATCATATCAGGTGAAAATATTATTTATCTATGTTATGAAGTATATTAGAACTGGAAAGATTGAATTGGTATTTGAAAGCGATAATTTCTGAAAATACAAATCTGATTCTCGATTATTTCCCTGTAACATTATCACCACTAATAAATACTAATTTTACGCGGATGAAGTTGAGTAATGAAGTTAGTATAAAACTAATTTCATTTGATTAACAATTTCCGAATTACATGTTATAAATATTGGAATATTATAACTTTCCTAACAAGCGACAGTCTGGACGCTATATTTTTAGCGTTGCGTTTCCGATGACAATTTACTCGCGTCCTGTGGGACTTACGTACTCGTTCCAAGAGTATCTCGTTTATGTCAAAAAATAATTTGATTTCCGACACTTTCCTTATGGTTTTTATTTCAAGCACATAATCTTAAACGGACCTTATCGTCTTGTGGCAAGATCACTGTAAAAAAAGAGCTTGGGGAGCGTGGAATAAATTTTTCGGCTTTTTCTGGAAAAGACGCTAGAAAATCTTTCATTCTAAGGCTTATGTTGCTAGTTTGTTGACAACTCCTGCTAAACCTTGCTTCATCACTGAGGCTGCAATCCTTAATTTTTAATAACAATGGCCACAGTAATTGTGTGTCTGTGATTTCTATCTGCGACTATCAAGTATCGGCCTGCTTGCCTGAATGACCCAAATACATTTGCCTCTAGTGTTTCAATAACTCTTTGAGTACAGGCTCGACCTTACAGTCTGTGTGGCGGCATTCTAAGTAAAATATCTCTTGTAATAATAGTAAAAATACAAGCAGATAATATGTCTGCTGACTTTATTACCAAATCATACAACAATTAAAAGTTGAACGTAGATATGTTTGAAAAATTCCATTCATAATGGAGTAAATTGAACCGTAAGTCATAAATAATCAACGTTAAACTAATTGATGACATTAATTGCTATATGTATTGAAAGCAATCGAAAATAAATTACGAGTACAAAGTTTAAGTAGTTAAATCTATCTTACGAGTACAAGAACTAATATGATCGCTATTTTAATGTTATTAGCTTGATTTATTTAACTTGATTGAACTACTAATAGAAGGAAACAGCTTGACGTATTTGGATGCTTCCCTCACATCGCAAGTCTAAACTGGAAGCTATTTTTATACAGACGGATGCATAAATAAAAATAATAAAAGCCCTCCATTGCACATTTATTTGCGGTAATTATGGGCTTATTGATACAATAAATTATACCGCACATGTAACCACCAATTTCACGTGGATATTGCTTTAAATTAGACGTTGGCTACTGCGATCTTTTAATTAAGATTTAAAATTGGTTAAGGGTTGTCATTATGTCTCTATAGACAGAAACATTTATTTGAAAATATGCAACGTGAATTACGTGAATGAACATTGGTTAGACAAGGAATAAGAAGTGGTGACGGGGTGCAAAATAAACTTCCGTATACACAAACTTAATGCGGTTAGAATTTTCAAATTATTAGCTAAAATTGATTTGACCGACGAAAAAAAAACGACGAGAAAATGAACGCATTGAGGCATGAATGTACTAATGTTTGCACACAACTAAGTGTATATTAATATGTAATTTTGTTTTGATAGTTTGATTTACTTTTATACCCGTTAATACCGCGTTAAATTTTTTAAAGTTTGACTGGCACTCTTCCTCTTAGTCAGTCCTTTTAAAGTCTGCTTGTGAGGCAATCATTTTGTATGATGTGCATAAAGCAATAAATAAATAAACAAAATGGCGACGCTGATAAAGGCACCGCGAGGATTCAATTCAAAAATGCAAGTAACTGTGATTCGATCAACGTATTGAATTGCAACGTTCCACACGATATTACCACGCTGGGTGCGTACTGGCTTGCTGATTTTCCCTGGCCAGAGTGTGTGTGGATCAAGTTTCACGCGCGCGTGTGTGCGTACGCCGCACCAGACTTCTTGGCAACTGTGTAGAGCCGTTTATACCGCACCGAGCACTAGTTTTTATCACTTATTAATAGCCGCTAATAGTCCATTTACTGTTCCATTGATGGGAAGCTCTAGAGCTAGTTACGTCCGGTTTTTTACTCGCCGCCCGGTAATTGGCGTTGCCTATGCGCTGCTGAGCGTTGGCACCGATTGCTGTAAAAAGCCGACTATTGTTTTGAAGATACGGTTTAATGAGAACAGTAATCGGAGTCGACAGATAATGACGGTTAACAGCCGAACTAATTTGTAATTCGACGAAAGCTTAGGTATTCTACATCCCTCCAGTGATATGACAACAATGTTTTTTATCTGTGAGTGTTTTGAATATAGAATCTGTCAATTGACTCTACACCTGCACTTTTTACACTTGGATTAACACACACACAATCGTGTGATATGTTCACATGCAGACATGTCGACGCCTTGAACAGTACTCGTATATAAATATGTACTTATGTTATATTTTTATGTCGTCCTTTGGTTAAAAATAAATCTACTTTATCTATTGCGTCACATTATTCCTATAAATATAATCTGTAGTTAATGGAATGAATGAAAACTTGGTATATATTAATTCTTTTCGCTTCGACAAGGTGGATTGACGACCTAAAGAAGAGCCACCATCTTGCAAAACCGCTGGATTCAGAAGGCACTGGAACTGGAGGAACTGGGGTGTCGTTGAGGAGAGGCCTATGTCCAGCAGTGGACCTCAAAAAGCTGAAGGTTGGATGGATGGATGGAATTCCATGTGTGTACCTACAAGACCTACATTTAGTAGCATATGTACTTCATTTATTTAGCAGGTTTTTAGATTATGTACCTATATGGTGACGCCGTAAAGATCTTTATGACCAGCAAAAGTCCATTCGAAAAAAAAAAGATTATGTTAACTGTATTTTCAAAAACTGGACAACTCCCGTGCAACGCAATGTAGTGAAAGGGAGTGAGGGAGTGGTATCTCAAATTAAATCTCCCGTTGATTTCCTTGAGTGTGATTAATTTTGCTACACTTCATAACTCTCTAGATCGCCGCGATCTCGCTTTAGCTGGGTTTGAGTCCACACTTCGTTCGCTTATAACGATAGGCCATATTAATACAAAATGTTTACAACTTCTTACATATATGCCAATATGTAACTGTGGGTTAGCGAAGTATTTGTTTGATATGGCCTGTATATGCCATATATAAACTAGTTTTTGCTTGAAACAAACACGGGGTAAAGGCCCAGGACGAAGGAAAAAAATAAGACTCGATTGGTCGATAAACTGTTTCTATTATATATATAACTAAAATATACATAATATATTGCACACAAAACAAAAGGAATAACATTAAATATAAAAAGTGTTAAAGGTTTTATTGCTTTGAGACATTTTTTTCAGACATCCTGACAATGAGAGGAGTTGTACAATAAGAGTAACAACTAACTGTAGATAGTAGGTAGATAACTGAATTAAAATGTAGATTTTTCTTTTAATTTTTTTTTAATTATTGCTATATCATCGGTTACTGACAACTGTTAAAATTTTCAAATTAATCCAATATTTTCAAAGTGGGCATTCCAAGGATTTCGTTATATACGAGCTCGTACATACATACCAAGCTAATAAAATCGTGTGAAAGTATAGAAGTGATACAATTATTAACTCATGCGATTTCCTTTGCGGAAATAATTAGTCAATCAATTCTAAAGTTTAAAGTGAAAAGGCTCTAAAAAAAGTTACTATGTTCCCAGAAGACAACCAGATGTTTGTCTGCTGGAGTTGGCAAGCGTCTCCGGCTATTTTTAGAATCTCACATCCGTTTCATGAAAATACGGCTTTAATTTAAATAATGTTTACAGAAAACTTAACGGAATATATTTGGATTTGGATATATTGGATGTTAATATTATCTATTTAAGTATGTATTTATTTAAAAATATATATGTATGTATATCAGTTTCAGTGTGTGAATGTGCATGGTATTTATTTATTTATTTACTCAAGTTCTCAAGGGCAGCAAGCATCTGCGATTTCGTTTTAATTCAACAAATAGATATTAGAATTTAAACTCAGAGTAGGCTACCTGGGCACCATGGTATGTACCATAGCAGCAGAAGCTGAGCTACTTCTATAATGTTATTGGTATCTATACATACAAAACGTGTATCTAATATGTGTGGCAAAATTGTTTTTATATGGTGGCTTATATTTTTATATTTAAAATAATGAAGTGAAATCAAATTGATAAAATATATGTAGTTAATAAATTTAATACATATCTCTTTCGCAAAACGACTAAACGATGCCGACGACGGCGATTCAGGGTATCTAAAAGCACAGAGTATAAATAAATACATTGCGTATACTTGTTAATTTTCATAATCTCAGCGGACCGGTCGGTGATATCACTAAATAACACTATAAGACGCGTTTTATAACGACGGCGACATACGATAAAAGATGTATGTATGGTTAATTTAAACTGAAAACATAAATTAGGCACTTCTTATTTCAACTCATCTTTATACTCAGGTATAGTTATTGAAATACGTGAAATAAACTCAAGTTAAAGTTACAGTTTACTTAAAGTTAAGTATAATATAAGCTGCAACCAATAGACGTCCCACTGCTAGTCACGGGTCTACCCCACAGACAAATCTGCGGGAGGACTAGAGCATACTCCACCACGCTGCTCCAATGCGGATTGGCGGAGGGGTTAGTGGCCAACCCAGTTTCGAACGCTCACAAGCCATCCGAAGGTCGTTTTGAAGGTTGTTTTTGCCACAAAAACAACTAAAACAAAAAGCAACGCGTGTTCACTGGCACGTGAGAACTGCCCGGGTAGAGAGGACATCCTAGAAACCCGTAGAACCTCCGGTCGGATAGCACCACAGGCCACCCGGTGAAGGAAGGAACCAGTATGTATGCGCAACGTTTACTCGCTACTCGCTTATCGCTTATAGTGCTATGCAAGCGGGACAGTCGAGTCGCCATGGCGTCTCGGATCACATCAGAGGTATTACGGCCGCCAAGCTTTCTATAACCAGATAATATTTAATTTGTAGGGAAACGGAGGTTAAGTACTCGTAGTATTGCGATGTGGAAAACGGTAATATTGAGGTGAATGAAATAAGTATGACTCCTCTAACTAACGAACTGACCAACTGATGTTTATATTATCAACACTAACTGGACTAACCATGCCTACATGAATCTTATTCTGAGTCTGATACAGTCGTCATGGGCGGAAGGATTGTCAATAAAAAAGTGCATGTAACAAATTATGTATGCACAAATTTTTAGAAACAGAAAGAACCGGAATTGTTAAGGGAATGCTTACGCTGCCGATTAAAAAAATGAGCGATCCACAGTTTAGCCAAGGTTGAAGCAGGGTTGATTTTTTTTTCTTTTTTAACTACATATGCTGTTAATAAAATTTTCTATCGCAAGATAATAATATCGTTCCTTGAGTACACATGGTTAACCTTTGAAAGAATGCGTTCCACATTCCTCGACGCTGACAAATATTGAGTGGGATAGGTCAAAAGTGTCGAGTCTCGAGTGTCGAGT